>JAECUM010020298.1:0-95357 GCA_016617855.1 Megalonaias nervosa | reverse complement strand
ATATATATATATATATATATATATATATATATATATATATACCTTGAAACGTTTGATTAAATTGGCTTCAGCCATTTGCTACAAATTTGCTTCTGAGACTAATTTTTTTTCGAGTTCTGTTATCATTCACAATTACTGGTATGCAAGAAGTGAGATATATATGGATGTTGTTAGTACAGTAATTTTTTATTTGGGTGTTGTATCAAGATGAGATTGTGTAAAGTCTTTTTAAGTCATATGCACACGAGAGACGATATAACTTTTCTTATCTTATCAATGCAATATACTGATTACTCTTTTATTCTGTACGTTTAAAGATAAATTCTTATCAGATATAAATACTGACTTTCTTTTTAAAGTGTGAGAAACTCAAAAGAAGGTAAAGAGGTGATAAGTCATTCAGATAGTCTGTCTTATTTCAAGATACACAAAACTAGCTCAACTAGCACCCGATCACTTCAGAAATTGCGAGTGAAAAATCACACAATGACAAGGCTCCAGTTTAGAGTTAAAGACCTCAACAAACAAGAACAAAATACAAGCTTCTACACTGCATCTAGTTGTATTCCCGTAAGTAGCATCATCGTCATCTTCGAGACCGCAAGGATTATTCAAATATGTTTTCAAACGGTTGCATTTGAAGTGCTGAACAACCATTGTTTACTGTTTTTGGTGTGGTCCCTCTCAGAGTCATCATCATCTGAGGGACCCCCTAGTCCGAAAAATAAAGTTTTTATATGTTTTTTTGTTTTCTGTAGGTTGTATGTGCAGTTTGTATATTTTAATAATTTCGTTTTTAAAATATTTTTGTATTAGGGTTAAAACACCTTTCCTACTCTAGTGTATATAGGAGCTTTATCCCCGGTCTGGGAGTCACTGCTCATTTAATTTCCAGTGATCTTTGCCAAAGATCTATGTTGCCTTATGTATGCTATATGTTTGTGTTATTTGTTTGTCTGCATTTGTATTATTGTTTGGGCTGGCTTTCAAAAGGATCAAATTTTCTTAGTTCTTTTAATTTTATGGGTTCCTTGTGCTTCAGGAGGCCGGTTGTGACTATGTCGATACCGGTCTCCCTAGCTTTGTAACCCTGTTTTAATTTTAGTGTGTGTCAAGAGAAGATAGATAGATGTAGTAAAGTAAGTGTATTGTATGTAAGACCTTACAGGTATATATTGTATCATATCTTATTTATATTCTCTTATTGTTTTCATTATCGTATTTATAAAGTTTATTAATTCACCATATATTTCTTTGTCACAAATTTCATTGGTGTATAATAGTTGAGAGTTATTATTAGTTCTATATTTTGTAAATATCTTGGATTTAATATTTTCTCTTGCAAGTTTATTATTTGTACATTCTAGAATTAAATGTTTTTTGGAATCTATATGTCGTTTACATAATCTACATTTTGGTATTTTATTTGTGAGATGCCTAACAAAAGCCACCTCTCCCGTTAGCCATCTATCATGAATATAGTAAAACAGTCTGCTTTGAGTGGCTGGCACCTTTATTCTTGCCCAATTCTTCCAGATCGTTTCCCAGTTATAAGTTGGATATTTTAATTCTATTTCTTGTTTCTCATTGATAAAGGTTCCATTAGTATCTTATATATATCTTTCCCTTTTTCCCATAGTTCTTCTTTATTTCTACTCATGTATAATAATTCTTTAACTCTTCTAAAATAGCCCGGAGGTTCCAGGAGTTTGACAAGTGAGTTAGTTTTATATATATTTTCATTGAATCTACATAAATATCCATATAAATATATATTTATTGCCTGCCATAGTTATATTGGTTTTTCATCTAAAGTTTTAAACCTATTTAAAATCAACGCTTTTTGTTTCAGACTTAGATTTGGGAGGTCTAATCCCCCCCTTTCTTTGGGTCTGCAAATATATTTCTTAGCTAAATAGTGAATTTTGTTCTCCCAAATAAAGCTCATTATTTTCCTTTCTAGATTGCCGATCATGGCTTCTGTTAAATGAGTTGTATTCATAATGTAGTTTAATTGGCTGTATAGGTAAGTTTTAGCAAATTGTATTCGGTCTATTAAGTTAATCGTGGTGTGCGACCAAGTTTCAATTTGCATGTCTAATTTTGATACTAACTCACTATAGTTCTTTTGAGTTGAGTTCAGTCCAAACGTGATTCCTAGTGCTTTAACATGAGTTTTAATCACGTTTGGCGGGAGACCTGGATGATTTCCACGCCATTTTCCTATTAATAAAATTTCGGTCTTGCTGTGATTTATTGCCGATCCCGAGACTTTTCCAAATTTTATAAACTCCTCTTGTAAATGCTTAAAGGAATATTCGTCTCTGGTAAAGTTAGTGCAGTCATCTGCATGTAGTGTAGTTTTAAATTCCTCATTCATATTAGGTATTCTTAATCCTTGAATATTTGAGTTGTTTTTTATATTTATATTCAAGGATTCTATAGCTAGAGCGTATAGCATCATTGACAACTGGCAGCCCTGTCTGACTGATCGTTCAAGCGGAAATTCGCCCGTCAGGGCTCCATTTACTATTATTCTAGACGTTATATTTTTGTACATAGCTTTAATCCAATTTATTAAATTTGCTCCAAATCCACATTTCTCTAATACCTGAAAAATAAAATCATGCTCTATTCTATCAAATGCCTTTTCTTGATCGAAAAGATACATTATTGCTTTTTCATTTTTACTTCTCACTAAATCTATTATCGCCGCAATTGATAGAGTATTATTCATAATTTTCCTACCCACTCCCCCACAGCTTTGATTAAAATCTATTATGTAGTTTAAACATTTTCTAATTCTAATTGTTATTATTTTACTTAAAATTTTGTAATCCGTATTTAGTAGAGTAATTGGTCTCCAATTCTTTAAGTTATTTCTTTCTCCTTTCCACTTATATATTAACGTAATTATCCCTTCCCTTAGTGTTTTTGGCATTTCCCCTTTTAATAATATATTATTATATAATAGTTCTAATATATCAACCAAGTCATTTTTAAAAACAATATAAAAGTCATTGGTTAACCCATCTGAGCCTGGCGATTTCCCTTTTTCCAAGCTATTGATTGCATTTATTATTTCATCTCTTGTAATAAATTTCTCACAAAGTCCTTTATCTTTCATACTTATTTGTTTATATCTAGTTTCTTGCACATATTGCTTTATATTCCCTATTTCTATTTTTTGTGTTTTAAATATGTTAGTATAATATTCCTTGATACCTTTAAGGATTTTTTGTTTATCTTTGACAATTTCCCCTTCCAGTTCCAATTCCTCTATCTTTTTTTGTTTCCCCCTTTTTAATTCTATTCTTTTATATAGTCCCCTTCCTTTGTTATATAAGTTATTAAATTTCCCCGCCCTTATTTTAACACTATTTAGTTTTTTCTTTTCCAAATCTTCCCATAATTTGATTATCTGTTTATCTTCCTTTGTGTGTGGCGTGTTTTTTTTCCTGTATTTCTACAAAGCATTTTTGTACCCAAATTTCTCTTTTCCTTTCTATTTTACTGTAATATTTTGTCAAGTCTTTTATTTCTTTTTTGAAATTTTCCCAATCTGTCAATATGTCTCCTGTGTTGATTTGTTTAAGTCTATTTATGAATGTTTTGACAGTTTCTATATAGATTTTGTTTTCTAGATGAAAATTGTTCAATTTCCATATCCCATACCCCCATTTAGTTCTGTTCCCCAATTCTACTTCTAATTCCACCAGATTGTGGTCAGCTATTCTTTCATCTCTAATATTGCATTTTTTAACCATTGCGATTTGACTATCCGAAATATAAAAAGTGTCTAGTCTACTTCCTTTATTTTCCTTATATGTATAAGTATATTTTCTAATGTTGTCATTTTTCCATCTAAAAGCATCTATTAGGTTGTTGGTTGTAATGAAATATTTTACCCATTTCCTTAATACTTTATCCGATTCCGAGAGTTTTTCAGTTTTATCTTCCTCTTTTAAAATCCAATTAAATTCTCCTCCTATGATACAAGGTTCTTTAAGCTGTTGCATATAGTTTGTGATTTTTTTTTATAAATTCTATTTTAGTTGGCGAAATACCCCCTGTTAGTACATATATGTTCAAAAAGTTCCAATTATTCAATTTAATATGTACTAATCTGCCTTGAAAATCAGTATTTATCTTTATCTCTTCAAAGTTTAAGCCTTTGGCCTCTTTCCGAACTATTGTTGCCACTCCAGCTCTTTTTATTCCTGGGTAGTTGTTTGTGATTACTAGGGCGTCTAGCTCTTCTTCTAGTAATTTCACTTCTTGTTCGGATAGACCATGTGTCTCCTGGATAAAAATAATATCGTATAACTTGGCATAATCTATAATTTTCTTTTCTTTATTTTTAAATCCATTTATATTAACAGACAAGATTTTGAGGTTTATTCCCTCCATCTTGGCTGTAGTTGGTTCATTGTTTTATATTGGTATAAATTGTTATTTAAACAGAATTTATAATATTTTTCCTAGTGAGCAATCCTTTTGGCCTTGTATTCCTGTATTGTCAGAGGTCTCCTCTGGGGATCCCTCTGTTGCTCTCTGTTAAGTGATATGCTCTGTGGGATTCTCTTGCTTCCTTTATCATTTCGACTACCTCCGCCTCCGATGGAGTCCTTGGAGTTGATGCTGATCTTTTTCTCTTCTGCACTAGGATTGGTGTTACGGATTCTTTTCCTGAGCCTCCTTTTGGTGGCGACTCCAGTATTATGGTTTCTTCTACAAAATTGGTTTCTTTTTTCCCTTCTTTCTGTTTGTCCTTTTCCTGTTCCTTTAACTTTTGCAATTTCTTTGCCCTGGCCTTTGCTTTTTTCTTTTCTGCGGAGCTTGTTTGGCTCGCGTCTAACCATTTTTCAGATTCATCGGTTGTATTTGTCGTCGAATTACACGTGTCTGCCGATACGTTTGCTTCTGCTCCTATCTGTTTTGTTACTGTTTCTTCATTTATTTCTTTTTGGATTTCTTCTTCCTCTTTTTCCATTCCTTCCATCTCTGGCATTGTTTAAACAACCGTAATTTATTGAGATCGATCTTTTCATCCATAGATTGTTCTGTTGAACTGTATATCTACTCCATATCTGCTTTATAGTACCTTTATCTCTACTTGCATATATATATATATATGGCATGGTATACATATATATATATATATATATATATATATATATATATATATATATATATATATATATATATATATATGTATGTATGTATGTATGTATGTATGTATGTATGTATGTCCTATAAATATGTGTATTATTCAAAGAATGCCTTTTTGTATCCATAGTGGAATATATGTGCATGCAAATATTGATGCAGGTTTGCATGTACGGTTGCTTTTTGTAGATTCTCTGTATGAATGCATTAATTATACATATATGTATATATGTCAGCATGAATACTTTGCCATTAAAAGTCGTAGTGTTATGATTAGGCAAAGGGCTAATTTCAGCATGAAACAAAGTCGTGATGTAGACCGTCGAGGCCACTGAAGTAAAATGACATCTGCGAAGTTTCATGTAATACGTTATCGACATCGTGTGCTAAGTGACTGTTCACTGACATGGAAACGTGTTTAGGGTACACAGTTGCCTCTCTTTGTAACATGACGCCAACCTATTTATTTATTTATTATGCCCATTTTGACAGACTATGTCATTGGGAAGATGATAATATAATGGTCAAATCCAGGATGTTGGAATAGTTTATATTCTTCTGAATTCAACTGCGAACGAGCACGGACGGAATAAGAATACGATCTTGAGTTGGTTTACAATTATAAAATTCTGTTGTAATTGAAATTCACGACAGCTAAGCCATATGTAGGAGCTGGAGTACATATTGCAAAATGATGATGAATGAATGCAGATGTTGGAGGCACGTGCGAATACATAATTGCATGACAAGGTGATAAGCTCCGATACCATACATTCTGTAAAACAAGACAATATAAATGACACCACGTATTCTGACTCTGCCTGGATAGGACGAGTGGTCTCTGGGGCAGAGCCAGTTCAATGTGGGATTAGTGACACAATCGAGAAACTGGGTTTCTAGAAGAATGGAATACTGACAGTTGGTTCCGTATATGTTAACATTTTCATACAATCTGCTAAATAAAATGGAATGACTCACCGATAAATTCAATAACATTCCCAAGAAGATTTTTACAATGTAACATTGGTAATTCTAATAAAATTGTAAAATAAACCTTCTAAAAAAGGCAATTATTTCTTCAGAAAAAGTGTCGAATATTATATTTAGTTTTGCGTGAAAGCTAATATCTTGATTTCACCAGTTTTCGATATTAAATTCATACTATATGTAAGTAAACTGCGCCTTTCAGTAAGTTATTTCGTATACACTTTCAACGTTGGTATGTTTTTAATCTTAAAGAGAACATACTAGGAACGTCCACTTATTTCTGTAAGGTCTATTGTTCAAGTTTCTAAATATTATTCAATTGAATCAACTGCAGCAGGCAATGATGTTGTCACTGAACTGATAGTGGAACCGTTCTTTCAAGTGCACAGGATGTAGCAAGGGATCACGTGTGTCAGACATTAAGGAAAATAATAAAATAAAATAGAGACAAACAGTCATACATATACTTATATTGTTATAAAGGATATACATTTTATCAATTTAAAAAAAAAAATGATATTTTATAAAATTTTATATAGTGCATTGGTTTTAAGGCCATTAGGATACAAATTACCTAACTTATGAATCCAATAAGTTTTTTTTTTATGAATCTATTCATGTCTCCATGCACAGTATCTATTGGCATGAAAGAAAAATCGAGTAGAGAGTGATTATTGATATTAAAATGTGTTGAAATATTAGAGGAAAACTGAGGATCTCTATAACTGTTTATGTGAAAAAAAAAATGATTATTCATTCTCTTAGAAACTTGTTAAAGTGTTTGTCCAACATAATGAATGTTACATTTTTACAGATTATCAAATAAATCACATCGGTTGATACGCAGTTAGTGTTATAACGTAGAGAAAATACTTCTTTTGTATTAGCGCTACTGAAAGAAATACTTTCTCTTATATTTGCACATTAAGAGCACCTGTGTCTGTTACATTTAGATGATGAAAAATGTCTTTTTTTATTTTCTGTCTGTTTAGTTCTAATTATAAAATCTTCTTTAAGCAAGAATTGGTTTAATTTTGTAAAGTGAATTTACGCTGTTTTTATTAAATTAAGGAGACTCTAATATTTATTAATTATAAGGCCTATATTAGATAATGAAGGATTATATTGTACTGTGAAAGGAATTATATTTTTCTCTATTGTACAATTTGCTGTGTTTAGAGCCTCATTTTGGGTAAGATTACGGGCTTTGTTCAGCACAGAATCAGTTATATGTTCAGGATAGTTTCGATTTTGGAAATACGTTTTTAATTCATTCAACGAATTTTGTAATTGACAATCATCTGAAATAATGCGTCGGTATCTTTTGGCCTGGCTATATGGTATACCGTTGTTACATGACATGGGATGATATGAAGAATATTCCACATATTGATGGACATTAGTTTCCATGACACGAATATTTGTAGAGATAGTTTTATCAATATTTATTATTACATTTACATCTAAAAATGAACAATGCAGTATAAGTAGATTTAATCGTCGGGTGAAAATGATTTAGGCGATCAATGATTTTTTTCAGTTCTTCAGATGAATGGTTTCAGATCATAAATATGTCATCTAAAAATATAAGACAAACAGATGGAATAAACATTTCGTTTTGAATAAATTCTTTTTCTAATTTACCCATGAAAAGGGAAGCGTAAGAAGGAGCCATGGGACAACCCATTGCCGTACTCTTTATTTGGATGTAATTTGTTTTATTAAATTGAAACTAATTATTTTCCAAGGTAAGTTTTATTATTTTACAAATATCTTCACTAGATGGTGTGCTATTATTAGGATTGTTATCATGAAAATATTTACACACTTCAATACCATCTGTATGAGGAATGTTGGTATATAGTGATGTTACATCAAATGATACCAGGATTGAGTTATCAGATGGCTGTGGAATAGACTTCAACTTTTTAATGAAATAGTAGTATCTTTAATGTATGAAGGAAGTGATTTCATTAAAGGTTGTAAAACACTATCAATAAATTTTGATAGGTTTTCAATATATGAATTACAACCTGATATAATGGGTCGTCCTGGATAATGTAAAGGTAGATTATGATCAGGCTGCTTATGGGTTTTGGGTAATATGTAGAATTGAGGTGTAAGTATGTTAAGAGGGAACGTATCAAATTCCTGATATACGGAATTATTATTTTTAGCGATCTCATTAATGCATGTTGAAATTGTCAGTTTAATTTCTATTGAAGGGTCTTCTATAATATGTTTGTAGTATTTTGCATCATTTAATTGATGTTCAACTTCTCTAACATAATCTTCTTTATTTTTATTAATAATAGCGTTTGATTTATTAGTCTTTTTAATCACAATACTGTTGTCATTCATTAAATTATATAAAGACTTAATTTCGTCCTTAGAAATATTTCTGTAATATTACTTTTATGATTCCCATGTAATATCTCTTTTGTGATCGCGTCAATATAAAAATCTAAATAGGAATCAAGTCCACTAGGTGGTGTAAAAGATGATTTAATTGTGTTGAAATAGACCATTTTTTTTTAGAATGAAAGGAATCCGATTTACCCTCTGAATTATTGTATGCTTTTATCACAAAAATTCATTAAACATGATGCGTCTGGAAAAATTAAAAATTTCTATAGCTAATTTAATTTATTCTGATATTTCGGTTTGGGACAAAATTTTAGCCCTTTGCCTAACAGTATATAGTCATTATCAGTTAATCTTCTACGCGATAGGTTTAACATGGTATCTTTACCTCTCTTAATTTGTTTTCTTCGCTTTTTTTCTTTTTCCATTCTCTTCTACTTTGGAGTCTATGGAACCACCTATTCTTTGTCTTGTGATGTCGTCTCTATTAGTCCTTGTAAGATCTTTACCAAGTTTGTCAACGTCTTTCTCATGGTCACTGTTTTTGATTCCCCCAGTTTTGTGGCTTCTGAGTATGTCCTCTTTGTTGTGCCTTGAGGAGTCAAGATTTTCACTTTTGTTCATCATGTTGATTCTTGTTTGAATTTATAAAATGTCTATTTATGTTGACTCTTTGGTTTACTGATGTTTTGGGAGGTGCTATATGTGGATTATTGTTCCTGTTTCTTTGGGTTTTGAATAATTCCTTTCATTCCGTTCCTTACTCTGTTGTTGTGATGATTTGTTTCTTTTCTGCTGCTGCTTTTTCAGTTGTTTATGGATTATATACTGTTCTCCAGTTTTTTCAACTTGCTGACTTTTTTCTTCTTTACTCTTTCGGAAATTGTTCAGTTTTTCATTCTGCTTCAGAAGCATATCATTTTTCGTTGATTCTGTTTTATGATATACTTCTTGATCAAAATTGAAAAGACTTTGCCCATCTAGTTTCATATTCAGTTCATCCATAACATTTTCCATCTCTTTTCCTAAGTTTAGTGATCTTTGTTGCTGTTCTTCTGCTAATCTCTCGCATATGTTCAGCGAGACTTTATGTAATAGGCTGTCGATTGAATTTTGGAATTCTTCAATTCCGCTTCCTATGTAGATTTTCAGTTTCAGTCATAATGATCCCCTCCTCAACACATTTGTTCAAGAAACTCCTGTGAAGCCTGCTTTTCATTTGTTTTTCAGACAGTTTTAATATTTGATACATTGATTAAAACATTTCAATCATCATGTACGTAGTTATAAATATTTTTGTTTTTCTTGCTCAACTAGCCTATTGCATCGACTATACCTGGACGAATGAGCCCCAGGTGTACAAGCCTACACTGTATCAAAATTAACAGTAAAAAAATATTTTCATGGAGAAACCAGAAATTTACAGGAAGTTTATTACTCGTATGCTCTCATCCACTCAGTAATAATTTCAACTGTTATGAATGGGCCGAAGTTTCTGCAATCTGATTGGATATAAATGTCACGTTATGCACATCAAGACTTATTTATGCATCGGTAAATTCTGCGGACCAAGTTTGGTTCACAGTTAGCAGGTAGTTTTATGTAAGTCTTTATCCAAAACAACGTCTTACACCATAATAATATGCCCCACACACCCATCTTTGTGATTTCCGACCAAACTATGCAACTCCCGATTAAAATAGCCCATTAGAAGTTAAAACAAAGTAATTGTACAGCCATTCCTGCATTCCAACAATAACCACTTTTTGCCACAGAAAGCATATGGCAGGTTTTACAAGCCAATCTTTCAAAATTATTGCATTTTGCTTCAACAATGTTTCATCGGCTGTTATTCAAGGTCAAGGTCATATCTCGAGCAAGGGATCTCACTAAAATGGACACGATTTTGCTTTTGAAAGATAGAAATACATAGAAAGCAAGGACAAAGGATGCTATAACAATGCGTTCAATATACAAGCATAATGTTAGAAAAAAATGAATAACCTGGTTTGAAAAACATCCACCAATTTTTTATATATTAAAATAATGATAATAACAAGCTGTTTACAGAACTGACATGACCCGCTCTGACACTCTACCCTATATTACTATTTTAAAAAAATCGACGAATATTGGCTACCTAACATCGAGCTATGTATTAGTTGCGGTGAAGAGGGTAATGGAAGAAAACTTCAAGCAACCTTAAAGTGAATGTTTTGTTGATGATATGTTCTGATATGATGGCAGAAAGGGAGTAAATTGGAATTGTAAGGATTAAATGATCATAGCTGGGTATTTATCGATGTGTAAATTTTACCTAATTACTCACAAAGTCAAGATAAAGTCTTTCGACTTTATTACTTTGTGATTGATGATGTAAAATTTATAGATCGATAAGTATTAAATCATGATCATGCAAGTCTATATTCTATACAGTATATCTGTCAACAATGTTTTTTATACTTAAGGAGGTAATAGTTGCTTATGCAGCTGGATCTTTTTACATGCTTCTCTAAGCATTTGCCAAGTGTATAAAGTATAGTGTTAGGATTTAAAGATATTTCAGTGCTATCATTATTTTCCTAATATTATTTTATTGTCAAAGAGAAAGTTATCGACATAAACACGGTTCGTAAAAGCCTGTATGGTGCTGTTGTTCACTCATCCAATCTTAATTACACCCTGTCGTCCCCTTCTGTTCAACCTGTTTGCCCAGCAATAATGGAAACGCACTCGACAAATTAACTCGAATGTTTACGTGTCCAGTATCAGGAGCGTATTTTGTCTTTCAAACTATTAATTCCTTGTTCAAGCGCAAAATCTGAAATCGTATACAAAAGGTTTGGGAAATGTAAAGCTCACGTAACTATGTATAAGTGTAATCATGGATCCATTTCAAGGAATCACTACTGCGACATTTCACTGCAAATTCGACGAACAGGGTTTGGTGCTATGTATTAAATCATTACTGGCTTCCTTCACATTGTAGTATTAGTGGATGCTAACTCTGATCTTGTTTCTACAAAGTTATTATACGTCAGATAACTGCATCACCACATCTTAAACAAGAATTTCTAATGACGTTTCATTACGAAGAAAGATAATTTTATAATAATCTAGTCAAGGACTTTGAGAAAGGTAACAAAGGAACGAGTCTTAGAAATTGTACAAAAAGGAGTGCTAGGAACTTATTTTCCCGAGTTTACTTACGCGGTATTGAACAGTACTTGCTCCTGCCGATATTGTATTGAATCGGGCACCGGCATCAATAACAGGCACCTACCAATCATCCGAAGTAAGGGTTCTAAAAGTCTGGTAGTCAATTATTAAACCATGTAATTCATGGCTGCAGTGGAAAGCTGGTTGAAAGAAATGTGTATTCATATCAATAAATCTTCTTTCTGCATCACTCTGGATTCTTACAGTCTAGTTCTAAAGTGTTTTAACTGACCTGCCATAATCTATGTCTGGCAAGACAATGACATGAAAATAGTTGTATCGCGATCTGTGACCTACTGAATTCATTCCACTGTCGCAATTAGGACTTACTGAACATGGATTATATAATGATCTACTTGTCCGGTTTAAAAGCTCTCTTTGCAAGCTCATACAGGTTCGTGCTAAATGGATACCGTCTTTAAATATGGCTGATCAAAAACAGACCGGTTTGAAATCGCCAAACAACTAAGAGTGACCAAACACGTTTGGTGTAGATTGTGACAGGTGATGAAACAAGGATGTATCAGTTTGAACTCGACGCAATAAAAAGTTTGGAGAAAACGTGCAGAAACCACCGATCGATCAATTTAGTCGGACTGTCAAGACAGAGGTTTATATGTATTAATTTTATATTCAAACAACCCGGTCTTTCAGGCACCTGTGTAGGACTCAGCTAATATAAATGGGCAGCTTCTTGTCTCCAAACATTTGGTAAAAGATGTGCAAAAGGTCGCGGACCGATACTAGAGGTATCCGTCTGCTCCTTGTCACAGGAGCATAAATCCGTGGTCGTGAGAGACCTAATGAAAGATAGAAGCATAAAAACATTGCCACATGCTCCATATAACCCTGTTTGAACTCCAGATAATGTTTGATCCGTGATCACAGATTCATTGAGGGACAGAGGATTTGAGGCTGACACAAATGCACAAATGACATTGCATAGCTAGGTTATTAGACTGTACGTGTAGAACTGTGTTGAACAGCATACTTCTATTTAATGTTTTGTTTTTCCGTGACAGTAAAAAATTATTTAGTGTTTTGGTACGTTTGGAGGTCACTTTAAATAATTATAAACACTATAAATCTTATTATGTGTAAAGAAAGGGGTCTTCAAAGGAAATAATATTCGTCCTTGCATTAATTGTCTTTTGCGGCGTAATTGGATAATATTAAATGATTCATTTGAAGAAAAGTTACCTACTAGCCAGTCTAAATTTTGCTTCGAAGTTCACTTCGGTATCATTAGGTCGACTATAAGGAAGAAACCGATCAAAAAAAAAAACAAAAAAAAAAAAACAAACAAACAACTTTAACTTTTGTACAGTATCATGGACACAATACTATCCTGGACATATTATTTTTCTACGACTCTTGTAGTTCGTTATCATGCAGCACAAGCAGAATCTGAATGTTAACTTAAACGGGAAGGAAATGGAGAAAAATAGCAACAAACGGGAACGAATAATCTCAAGGAAGTAATCCTGGGGCAGTTCAATTGACGATTGACCAGAGTGCTTTGATAAGTAATCCATCATGATTCCGATATATACCGCGAGTATTTATAATCACTTACTTTATTTTTTGAAGGATCCAGTTCTGAATATTTTCTCATGCCCTTATAATGACAACTCTTTGCAGTTGTTAGTCTTCATGCCCCACAACGAATGTGGATGCTGTATATAGTGTTACACGTTTCCTTCGTGTCAGACCTTCACGTCTTAGTTAAATTGTGCGTTTTGTCAGTTTCTCATGCATTGTAAGTCCCACAACAATGCGACTTTTGTATGAATATATATTTTCTGAGCATTACACACATCAACAAAACTAAAGTCACTGCGACTTAAATTTCATGATATAGCGACTTCGGATAAGTGTTAAGGTCAGTTTTCAGTGATTATTTCTTCCATCTTGCTTTGTATATGAATACGTTTGATGACTTCAACATTACCTTAGGTCACTGTCACCTATAGTTTGCTATTCTGTGACTTCGCTTAAGTCTTGCATTCAGGACAATCTTCTTTGAATTATTGATTGGCAGGAAAGTTATACTACTTAATAAATAGATGTGCCACAGTGACCAAAATTTCACATTTCGTTGACTTTGGTGATGTTTTGAATTTAGTTCAGTGAATATGCCTTCTTCTGTAAAGAAAGATCCAACTTTGTGTTTATGTGCGTCTTGCTGAGTACAATAACAAGTTGCCGAAGTGTGATCAATGCGATCTACGTATCGCTCCTCAGTGACTTCCGGTAAGTCTTGCGCTTATTACAGTTTCACAAGCAATAATTGCCACATCATATTGCAACTTCTTATGAGGATTTTTCTTGTTGGGCATATACGTTAGATGGCAGTAACTCATTTCTTCGTAGCTAAGATGAGGCGAAACGATGGGGGTCACATCTTATTTATGAAGAAATAGTTCAATGTCATATGCAACCACCAGTTCCAACGGCACTGCATTGGTTCCATGAGATTCGTGGTTTAATGACATTACCGTCTTCAAAACACTGTCGACTTGATCCGGAGTTCCCGCCTGCATCATTTCCGCAGGAGCTCACTATGAGTTCAGATGCATTGTTATGACTGAAAAGCGTTTGGTTTTAGAGAATGGGCACTGTAATTTTGAGACGGAACAGTTTTATGCTGGAAATGACAAGGAAACTAGATCGAGGTATACCAAGTGTCTTCCATATTATTAAAAAAGGAATATAAAGTTTGGATTTAAATATATACGCTGTAGTGCTACTGTTATTTCAGGAAAATACACGAGAATTATTTTTCAGACAATTTCATAAAGATATTGTCATGATAATATGGATCATTAAAACAGCAGATCTTATGAAAAAGCAGTTAGCAGTTGATCGTATCACCGAATTACTGCCATGAACGTTTATATGAATGACAGAAGCCCTCGTAAATCCCACAGCAGTCTCCCGATCAGCTGATTCAGTATGGAACGGTCAACGGTTACCAAGCAGTGTTAGAAATATCGTCGTTATGACAGATAGGTGTAATTAAAAATTTAACCTTATTAAATATCCAACACTATTTTAGTAAGCGTCAATACTTCCTTACTACAAACTTCCTAAAATTTTTTGACACCAGATTTATGTGTTCAACAAATAAATTAACTGAGTTTAAATATATGAATGAGTAAGACACCGGTTCTATGTTAATTACGTTCGTCATGTTGGTTAATAATATACTTACATTTCAGTCAATCAAACTCAGCTGTGCTGGCTTAGTATGAGGACCTACCTTCACCGTGACAAATCATATTTTGACAAGTAAGTCAATGTATCTGCAAGCTTCTCTTTGTCTTGGATAAGGGGGCACAAAGTAATCCCAGTCTAAAGTGATTTTGGCTATGTTTTCATATGTCATTTTTGCTGGCTTTGTTGACCAAAGAGCCATGGAACTATCGTCTGCGAGTGTGTTTTAGCGTGTACAACTACACATTATCAATATTAGATCACTGTGATCTATATTTCAGACGTCAGTTACTATGGTTAAATTTGTCATAGATGTTAGTTTCTTTAGCACATTTCACTATAGAGCTGTGAAAAAAGGAAATATTGGTTTCTCTAAAGTATTTCTAAAATTTTACACTTGATTTTCATTCAGCATTCGGGAAAATGAATCTATTAAAAGCAATATTTCCAAATGCATACTACAAATCCATGACAGCATAATGTTAAAAATGATGACGACAAATGGGAATGAAATATTTTAATTTTCGGCCTTGATGAAGAAATTAAAACATTCAAGCGCTTGTAAATTAAACATTGTTAAGATTATATGAGCATCAAAATTTAATTTTGATTACTATTTTCGTAAATTCTCTGCTACGAAACATGCTATACAACGTCAATATGTTTGATGTTTTCCCTATTAATTATCAAGATGTCTTCACTATAATAGCACATATCCTTAAAATGCGATGAAGGCAATGTATCAACGGAATGTATTGATATGTTGTTAAAATGCTTGAGTGTATATTTAAGTAAACCTCTATAATAAAATGTATACATTGCAATACCAAATTTATTATTGCAACTTCGATTATGGAGAATATTTGCAAGACATATTTCAGCATGTATTATGAGAAACGGTTTCAAAACTTATTATACACTTTGAATAACCTAATTCTAATATTTGTTTTTGTATTTTAGAATCAAATAAGTATGCCGATCTCCAAATGGCTACGTGTTTACCCCTGGCAAACAACCGAAACAAACATTCCAGATACAGAGAGTGATGTGGAATTGTATAATATGGGATTCGTTTAAATGAATGATGCCACAGTACATGCAAAACATCATGACAACACAACATAAACTGCATAATTATTAGTGAAGTAGATATATAAAAATTTCTGGTTAATTCAATCATTGATGAATTCTTCAGTAATAAATTTATTGATTCAAAAGGAGGTAATAAATGAATTTAAGCCCCTTTAATACATTTCTGAACTAGAAAATAATCTACACGTTTAAATAAGCCAACTTTAAACAAAATCATCAAGTCGTAACTCAGTTATTCATTCAAGAAACGTTAAGTGGGTACATATTCTAAAGTGGTAACAATCAAGATTTTTGTGAATGTTTCCATTGCACTGTACTACACTTGAAAAGTCAATACTCGAACAATTTTATCGAACAATTTTAACATTTGATTCTATAAAAGTACATTTAACAAAATGAACAGACTTGTAAAATACTCGATGGTAAACCCTGAATTCATAATTCAAAGTGCACAACAAATTAAAATCAGATAATTTTATTACAGAAACGTTCGATGTACTTATTAAAGAGAGACATCTTTAGAATGAGCATTCGTCTAGTTACCTGAAATTATAAATGCGAAAACATACGATGTTACTCTTCTCCAGGCTCAAAGAGAGTCTCGTCAGGCTGACATGTATGACAAAATGTGGGAGTACCTATCATTTCAAGATAGCCATACAAATGCAAACGATAATAAAAAGATGAAATCCCCCATATAATAGATCTAAAAATGAGAGAGACAGGAACATGTTGTGTCTCAGTTTTTATTCCCAGATAAGTTCTCAAAAGCACGAGACATCCGGTTTTTATACACTGTCTTGTGAACTAAAACATTGTACATTTCACACTATTACTCTCCGACAGCAATTGCATAACTCCAGACCCAATTCCTCAATGTTATCTGTCTTATGATCTTAATCGCTTAAGTTATCTTCTATCAAGATATGTGGTCGCATGCTGCCCATCTAGCTACCCACCTATCTATGACGGCCATACTACAATTATGGCACTCCAGCGACATGTTTAGTGAGGGGTACAAAATATTGTTGCTTCGTTCCGAAGCATTTGCGGTGCAAGGTGATGTCAAAGCCCCTTTAACTACTACCGTTATTAATATTAATATTAGTAACAGTATTATCATTGTCATAAATATCAGCAAAATCCGTCATCATCGAAATTATTAATATCATCATCAGCAACAGCAGCAGCATCACATTATTTTATCTTACACCAATTAGCTATACGACCTTGAATACATTGTCAACCACCATACTACTCATTGTGTTACATTGTATCCCTGACGTCTCAGCATCACTTTTTCTTTTTTATTTCCAAAACAGTCCAAAATATATTTTTCATCTATTGCTTCGTGTCTCCAAACTTTTGCTAAAGATATGACCACTGTCTAAGCGCGCACGATTTACAAAAGGATCTAACCTTGCACACGTGATTCTTCGAACTGTCTTGTGTTTACTCCAAGTGATGTTTGGCTAGATCACGTTCTAGAAATTTCTTTGAGGGGAGAAGATTTGTATATGTAAGTGTAGTTTTCCATTGTATGAACAATATACCAAAATGGTGAATGAAAACATGGTATTTAATAATCTGACTGTATGTTTAGGTGCATTTGGGAACACTTTTTGGAGAGGCATGGTAAAAACATGTTGAACAGCGCACCAACACTCGCAACATTTTCAAATACTCTTTTCATGCTTTTATGAGTGAATGCCTTGGTAATCCTGCGTCTTTACAAAGGGATACAAGCCAGTCTTTAAGTTTTTCACTCAAAGTATTGTTTCCTAATTAATATTTTGGATGTTTCGTCTTTCAGTTGCTGCATGAAAATATTGAGTAGTTGATACACTTTGGGCTCGTTTAAATACTCATAGACAAAATATATCTTATCTTGAGTAAGCAATATGGTGACTTCATTTGGAAATAATATCCTTGTATTAATGCATTGTTGTCACGGAAGTAGATGACACGAAAAATATTAAATTTTCCATTAAAAGAAAAGCTGCAAATATAGCAACGTTCTCCTATTAACCGGTCTACTTTTCTCCTATTATCCGATCTAATTTATGTCAGAAAGTTGAAAGTATAGAACGGTCGACTGAAAGTATAGAACCGATATAAGAAAACAACTTCAATGTTCAGTTGTCAAGTATCCTGGACATACTTTTTTATGAATCTTTCATCTCTTTATAATGCGGGACCAAAATAATTTTTAAATTTGACTAGAACGGGTACGAACGAAAAGATGGAACGCATGCATTGAAAGTGAACTAGTATGCTCATTGAAGTGATACCGAAACAACACTTCACTCCATGAACAGACATAATGCTTGACTCAGTTGTGTTAGAATCCATCATGGTTCCATGTTAGATTTAATGTCTAAGTTGATTATGCCGCTACAACCATTACCCTTTCCAATTGTTCATGCTTATGTGACTAGGGTCTGTTGTATGAATATTAAGAGTGTAAGATTACATACGAATTATCAATAGATGCTTACGTATGTGTTGATAATTACTACTAATAATCTTGATAATAAGACTTAATGACGACTTTGGGTTAATTTCTCATTGGCAGTTGGGAATGGAGGGTTCTGGAATAATTCAGTAACTTCTACTTGTGTGGCTTAGGTCACATGAGTAGGAACGTTCGAGATAAACTGAGTCATAAGATCTGTCACATGGGGATATGTTGTGAAAATATAGTTGTAATAGAAGGCATATATAAGGAGAGAACTGAACAGTCAAATTCAGTCCTATTATGGACTCATCCTGATTTATTGTATTTCTGTTGTAATCATGCAGACGTGTTTATGATGTACTTAGACATTATTCGAGAGGAGAAACATTTGTTTGGACTGTTCATTGGAAATAGAACGTGCTTAGTTTTTGGTCTATAATATTATTATGGAACTACTGAAAATTATTCAGATTAGTTCTGGATAACGTCATGATTCTTGGTGGACAAGTATATTTTCGGTTTTGAAATTTATACGGAACTTTTCATTCTTTATAACTTCCATAGAACTTTATCAGGATTATTTTGGATTCACTTCATAATACTGAAAATTTTTCACACATTTTCATTATTAACTTTTATAATTAAATTATTCGTTAAGTGTTACAAACTTTGCTGGTTTTGCTTCTTTCTGTTATTAATTTAATGACGATAGAGTCGTAACACCCCTGTCTTTCATGTACATTCGTCCGTCACACTTTGCTTATCGTTTACTCTTAGTTTAGTTTCTTGGTTATTGTTAGTCCAACAGCTATGCTGTGACCTATTTTTCGTACCACAACTACTTTGCTTAAGTTTTCGCTTAGGTCCATGAACAGGGATTCTTTATTGCACAGACATGCAGCTTGGTCTATAAATTAGTCTCAGTGAGTCCAACAATACTCTGCAAAATTATGTCACTGTAAAATAATGTTTGTACTTCTGTGACTTCGGTAGAATCTTGAGTGTCAGTCAGTCTCATAGGATTTTCTTTCGACTACAGAGCCGATTCTTGACTAAGAAACTGCCTGTAGGTTTGTAACCGTTCTCAGCTAAACTTCAAAAGGAATTCTACGTTTGAGTCGGGACACCATTGTTTGCTTTGCTCTCAGTCAGCGATGTCCTAACCGGGAATTCATTGTGACAAGTGAGAAATTACCCTAGGGCAGTTTTCAACGACACCAGGCCGAAGACAATCGGAACCAAGAGATTAAAATTTAGGGCGGAGTTTCCCGAGCAATCAAGACATTTACTACGGCTACAATCATTTTGAAAAATTAGTACAGATGTGAATCTCGTAAGGAGAAGATCGCAACGAAGTTGAGAACCGTTAGATATACTCCGAGAGCATAAATGGTGCACGCGTAAAAGAGCGGGAAGGAATTCTTGCGAAGTTCGTCTTTGGATTTGGAACTAAAGGCTTCTGAGGAAGCTTTCGGGGTGGGAGCGAGAGGCAACACCCGAAAATCGGAAAGAAGGAAGAAAGGTTGAGATCAAACGGGAGGTCTATTGTGACGTAAGCAGTTGGATGGAGGCGTAGTACCGGAAGGAAGCGTGGAAGAGAGTTCCGAAAGTGCAAGGAGAGCACTTCGAGAGTACTGGAAGTACCATAGGAGAGAAACGAGAGGTGGACAGATCAGCAACAGAATCAATACCGAAGGGAAACACACTCTGTTAAGACTGTAATTTCATATGAGGATAGTAACTGGCAACGGAATAGGTCAGTGTTTGTATTTGACGAAAGCATTATTTGATAAATTACAGATGAAATAGTTGAATACATTGATATTTATTAAATTGTGATACTTCTCACCGTGAGTCTTTTAATCACGTAGACCATCGGCATTGGTGACTGTCGGCTCTGAGCTATCTAAATTTGAAATTGTCTGCCCTTCCCCAGTGTTAGCAATAACACCATATTAGGTACGTGATAGTTACGCAGATGACTATGAGGACGAGTTCTTGCCACAAAAGTTAGTCCCGGTATCCTACATTTGCACTTCAGTGACTTGGTTTGCATTTCGGTCACTTTCTCAGGCCTTATTATCAAAAGAAGGATACAACTTTGTGCGTGAGTGTGCCTTGCTGGGTACAATAACATTCTGCAAAAAGTTGATCACTGTCACCTATAATTTGTTCTTCACTGACGTTAGATGCTATCTAAATCATCTGAACATTTTCACAAAAGTTGTGAAATATGCCATAATCCTGCAAATTACCGATCTGTAGTGAAATTTTACTTCCTTGTCTCCCAATGATCCCGATTAAAAGGCCTTTATTAGAACGCTACTGCCTAATTATCATAATGTTAAATATCTACAATGCAGTGTTACTGTTATATCAGGAAAATACCTGAGTATTCTGTTTCAGAAATGTTTAAAATATAGCTGATACTGACATAATTTACTGTAGTAGTTAACAGTGGATATGATGGGAAAAGATGTTTGTTGCTGTACAAGACACCAAATAACTGACACGAAAGTTTATGGGAGGGAAATCTGCTTTCACAAACCCCACCGGAGTTTCTGAATCAGGTGATCTGGTAGAGAAAAATATGACCTTCACAGTTGTTATCGAGTGGTATGGCACGAAAAATTATTCAAAAAAGATTGACTGGAGTGATTGTAGGGTGAGCTAGAGAGATTTTTGGGTCTGCAGAAGAAGTCGAACTGGAGAGATCGTAGGGCGAGTTAGGGCAGTCGTAGTGCGACCTAGAGAAAAGCGGTCGGTAGAGATAGTAGGGTGAAAAATCGTGTGTGTGAGAGTGTGTAGTTGTTGTTTTTTCTACTTTAGCTTTTTTATACAAACCCAATATCAATGTTCCTTCCTTGAATTTGTTTCTGCACACGTAAACTTGATATAATATTGCTTTTACGCTGATAAAATATCTTCTTTGATTTGAATATGTAGCAAACGAATGACCTATAATGATGAAGACTGAGTTGTTGAAATATGTCTAGCATGTATTAAAGAAAAATCGATTGTCTTTTTCTTTTCACATGTGTTACTTTCCAAATAAAAAGGTACTTCAACGGATCATTATTGCAAATACCCATTCTTTCAATTGATTGCCAATTGGCTTCACAATCTTATGAAGGAAAACGGAAATTAATTAAAATGAGCCTTGTGTGCACACTCACAAATATTTAGGTGTTTTGCCAGAATTGGTAATTTCATTAATTTAGAAGATGAAATTAGCTTCCAATTATTCCAACTTCAGAGCAAATAGTTAGGATAAATTAGGTTCTCTAAAGCAGCAATTACTTTCTATTTCTTGACAACAATTTCTGTTTATTCAACATAGCATATTGGAAGAGAGAGAGAGTAGCCAATAGAAAGTGTATCACTTCAGTAATTCCTATTTATGCTTATTTAAACATTCCTATTATCAAGGAAAATTTGTCACTATCTCCCTTTGCATTTCAAGATCAGATACTTTAGCATTTCTGACCAATAGGGTCTAATAATAGTTTAGTCTGAGGTAATATTATACCTTACTAGGATAAAATATTTTAATCCCTTCGACTTCTCTTATATTTGCTTCCATCATTCTTTTAGCAGTAAAACAATAAATGGTGATGGTGAGATGCAGTCTCGGCAACAATATAAATAGAGCGATACATACGAAAAATTCTCAAATAACGAAAATAAAAATAGACGATGTCACTGTCATCTATATAATTTCTGCCATAGACAACCCATTAATATCGTCTTAAAAGTAGTGGAATTGAAGAGTTTACATATGTGTTGCCTTTCTTTTACAAAAGCAATTTATCCTTCACAGACCCCACTTTCCAAATTCCCTATTTACAAAAGAAACACAAACAGATATATATTATTTCTTTTCATTTATACAAACTCATTGAAGTATCCTTTAATGGTTTCACCATTTGTTTGCAAAACCAAATGCGATGTAAAAAGTCCATAGCTACCTCATCTCAATGTTTCAGTTTTCTTTTGTAATTCTCCAGAAACGCATGTCTCCTAAATTAACTCCTGAACAGGTGAGCCATCGTCTTCAGTGGAATTCTTGTCTATGTATGTATGTATGTATGGATGGATGGATGGATGGATTAATGGATGGATGGATGGTGTACTACTTATCTATATTTCTGTCTGCTCAATATCTATATTTTGGTCTTTGTGTCCGTATATGCATGTGTGCGCGTTTGTTTATATGTATTATGTATAAGTGAAACAGAGCAGGTAAGAAGGTTAGTCTATTCCTGCATGTTTATGACTTGTTGTTAATGTCTTAATGTACAATGTCAAAGCTAATTTATTTTTAAATTTAAGGTGAGGTGAACTATGACGTATGTGTCTTCTTATTAGACCAATACTGGCCTATATAAACGATTCGTGTGGCGGACATATATGCACTATAAAGAAGGCATATTGAGCAGTAGGTGTTTGCAACATTATTGACATGGTGCAATGTTTAATCCTTGTTTGTACTCTCTTTCAAGTAATATATCTTGCACCAGCAGATGACAAACTCAACTATGACCAGGATGGTGGAATTATTTCAGTCCTTCTGAAGAACATATGGGTCTTGGAAGAACGCGATCGTGAGTTCTATAGAAAAATAGAAGAGATAGGTGTGCTTAAAGAACGTCTTGACGAGGCTGAAAAACGATTGGCGAATATGCAGGAACTAGAGTACAGGTTACAGAAGGCTGAAGAGCGAATACGAATGCTAGAACATCGTATGGACGACAATAATGTTGATTGCAATGTGAAAAAATCAGGTACCATCAAGGATTCCGATGCCAACGTAACACAAGACAACATGGAAATGGATGCGACGTGCCGTTTCTAACATAGAGTTATGTCAGGCTGAGATGAGAGACAAAATTGCGGATCTTGTGTCCTTTAAGACTCGCATTAAGACAGGCAATATTTTATAAAATTTTGTGTCAATCTTTTAATTACTTAAAATATGTAACGACTTCCTCTTCATAAACTAATGATCTCAAATTATTTTCTCCCCTATATTTGTTCTGCATGCTGACATTTGTTACTCAAAGTTAAGAAAGCCTTTGATTTGTCTAATAAATTGACAAGAATTCTGAGCAACCTGAAAATTTTTAAATGGCATGATCCTTTTCGCGCTAGAAGCAAAATAAAGAAAAGGCTCTTTAATAATAATTTGAAATCCTCGTAAACAACACAGATATCAGTGACAGATACATTAAAGTATTTAAAGTTAATTCAATAATTGATCAAAGCTTAAACCCTTGATTTACCAATTCGAAAGGAAGTGAGAAATAAATTGAACGGCCTTTCATACATTTCTTAAGACGTAAAGTATTAGGAAATGATTCAATCGAATAAATTAACTTGAGTACATATTTTAAAGAGGTAACATTCAACCACACTGTCCCAGACATAAAACGTTATCATTAGACAAATGTGACAATTTTATACTGTAAAAGTGCAATTAGATTTGATGATCAAACTTATCAAATAGTTATTGGCTGAGTCTGTGCAAAGCATAATTCAAGCAATAGACCAAATTAAATACCACATCACTAGAGAAAAAGTTCTTTGACTTGATTGAGCATAGTTGATAGTGTCACTGAATAGTGGAACATAACGTATAATATCACTGACGGTTGAACAACATTTTGCACACCAACATTTGCACAGAAAAAGTGATCATAGGAAATGGATGTTTGACAGGATTGAATTTTGAAATCAGCTGTTTAGGTAATGATCCTACCTAGTTTACCATGACTAATTCAAGAACAAAGAAGCTCGTGACAATATAAATTAACCAACAAAAGCAACGGGTTAGCAAATTGTTTTTATATACACCCATACATCATGTAGTCATAGATATACACTATCGAAATACGTTTTGGATATATAGAGTGACTGCTAGATATCCAACGAAAATAGAGAGGAGTGGAAAAACTGGGAGTGAAGATGATATATGTGTTAATGTGTATTAAATATTGGAAAGAATAAACATTGCTGCTAAACCGGCCTTAAAACCGGTTAGAATTGGCGAGTCCGAAAAAATGAAATATGATATCGCTATTCAATCTTCGAACATTAGGTATCAATCCAACTATTACGTAAACAAAAACTAATCCTATGTGACATCTTCGATGAATTTCACATTTTATGTATGAAAGACTTGACCCAGCAAATTATTACATAGTACAAGGATTAGCTCATGATCTCATTCCAAAGATACCTTGTTCAATTAGCGCCTTAGAGAAATCAAGGAATGTTTTAAAGGTCGATCTTGGAATTGGTAGGGTAATTTGAATGGTATCACATGAACAAGCAAACGTCAATGACAATTTATATTCAGACATAGATTAAACTATAATAAATAGAGAATGGGCATATGATGAGTCAATAACTAAGTGCATTATTATGTAAATAAACACAAGATTGGATAAGTTCAGACAATGCATGGCAGAATAAATCAATCAGACTTGCAAATGATGAATCAACTATGTATCTACAAGAAATATTTGCTGTTTTGTTGCAGTGAGTACATCTTTTAAGTTGATTACAAGATGCCTACGCATCTAAAAGACTTTTTATAGATTTGCTGCTTTTGACATGAAAACAAATTAAAGTATTTATCTGGACTGCAACTGCTAAATTCCCAAAATGTAATACAAACTATTGTCACAAAGCTATTATTACTACTACTACTACTACTACTACTATTATTATTATTATTATTATTATTATTATTATTATTATTATTATTAGCTCCGCTTGTTGTATATGTGCATTAATATACCAGAAGATGCATAACCTATTCTTTCAAGAAAACTAGGCTTTTCGAGTCTTCTTTTAATATATATATATATATATATATATATATATATATATATATATATATATATATATATATATACTATATATATATACTTATATATATATATATATATATATATATATATATATAAACACACACGCACACAGAGACAAAGAGAGACACACACAGACAGACAGACAGACAGACATGTATGTTGTTTTGGGGTTTGATATAATTAGCATAGTGCATTTTTTTTAATTGTTAATCTCTTTGTTTCTCTGTTACTCAATTAGTCTATTGTCTGACCAAGCAACGCAGTGAGAGAAAATGTTTGGGAATGTGGTGGTCGGCATTCTGACAGTTTCATACCTAAAATTATTTGGATTTTAGAACTGTATTGAAAGTTTATTTAAAAAACAACACAAACCAGCAACAACAAAGAGCATAAAATAAATTACAGTATGTGTGCCTTGTAACCAAGTAATTTACCGTAGTGTCGACAGGTTAATGCGGCCGTGTATCATTGATACAATGAACAATGTAGGTAAATCCCAAAGAGTGACCACATATCGTTACTATGAATAAGGTTCTTTTAGGTTACTTGGTGTAAATTCGGCTTCCAGTCCAAATTCTTTTTTTCTCTCTCATTCAAGATATCTGCGTATTTTGTCAGTTATAACTGATAGAGGGGGGATGAGTCAGGGTAAGGCAGAATGGATCGTGACGAAATTGTGTATCTTGTTAAATTCGTTTACAAAAGGCAGGATCATTAATATTGTTTCGGTTTTTTTCTTCCGTCGCCTAATGATTAATCAGTGGAATTTCATCATTGGTCTATAGAATTCATAGCATACAATAGAACCAGTGTTTCTATATGCGCATTACTGAGCCATGAGCGAATCGCAATTGGATATACCAATACTACTGTTGATATTCAAATTGCTTTATTGCTTTATACAAACTCTTTAAAAAGGTATATATATATATATATATATATATATATATATATATATATATATATATATATATATATATATATATATATATTGTAGAGCAAAGAATGCCTGCCACAAAAGGTATTAAAAGGGATGTGACAGGAAAAGCTGCCTTTACAGCGATGTTATCCTCTAGCCCAGTCACGATTTCAACAGGGCGTTCTCTTCTATTTGACAAGGTCGACTACAATGAAGGTCACGCATACGACCCTATGACAGGAATATTTACATGTCCAATAAATGGCACGTACTTTTTCGTTACTAATATCCTTCACAGAGCAACCGTACAAACTGAAATTGTAGTTGAAGGCGAAGTGAAAGGGAGAGCAAATGCATTCGATCAGGTAGATGTCGCTCAAAGAAGATGTTTTCATCTTTTACTGGTGTTCTTTTGTGGCTCGATGCTGTTGCAACAAATAGCAACTGAGGATTGCTTACTTTCCTGGGGATTAAAATTGTCAGGAGAGCATTTGCAGCTATGATTTACATTGAAAGATCGTCATACGTTATTAATTCTCGACGAACCTTAATAAAGGCCTGGTGCATTTTCATGTTCTTTGTTAAACTACTAGACAGTTTTAAGAGTTGCGTGTAAAATCAGGAACTACATGTTGAACAGGAACATTGTAATCCTCACGTCATACAAAATATTCACATATGGTTGTATTTTAAAATGAAGGATAATAATTCATGCAACTGTAGTTGTAGGTTTGTTTTTAACTGAGTGATAGCAAATACCTGTAGAAAATTAGATATTATTAAACTATCAAAGATTCATTACATGTTAAGATATGTGCTTTGTCGATCGGCTACGTGAGTAGCAGTTTTAATAACTCGTTGGGTTGCAAAAGAAAACGTCTTTAGAGGACTATGATGTCATACAAGATCAACATTATTATGCCACTGTATCAGTCTCTATTCCGGCATTTACATCTAAATTACAAATGCTGCAGAGGTAGTCTTTGTAATAACAAAAATATAATAAGGCCAACGAATTTGTAGTTATCTTTTAGTAACGGAATTGCCAATTAACTATCGAACAAGTTACCTTAATTCAAAGTTATAGGCCAGGGATCTCATCCACCGACAAATACTTGTATCATCAACGTACCACCGCCATCAAACACAAAGATTAATATGAAATGTACAATTGGCTGAAACTTTCATGGACAAAAATAAGATATCATATGGCAGGTATAAAATAAACCACTTCCCAAAGTCTACTAAGGAAACAGTACTCATTAATATTATAGAATGATTCTTCTACAATTGGTTTGAAAGCTGTCTTTCCTATATTGAGCGAATAGTTATTATTTAAGAGTTATTATTTAGTATTATACAAATATATCAATCGGTTTCCCAAGGTTATAAGGCCCTTTATTATTCTTGGTTTATGTAAATTATATTGTTGAATCAATACATTCCTTTAATTGGTTTGCGACGACTCATCAAGGTATTATCCATCTCCTAATAATAATCAAAATGAACAAGAGAATAACCATCAAAATGGAAACATTAAATTATAGGTCAAACTGATGGCTGAAGACATAGAATGCTACTAATATATAAGTAGTATTTTACTCTGAAAGGTAAATTAAACAAGCAGCTGATAAAATGAAATATAATGGTTATAAAACACTTATCTGTTCCATTCCGACATTTTACTTAAATTCAACTCATACACAAGTCTTAACCAAATTCCCCTACGCCCACCAGATGTTTCCTACAAGTGATGTGGGAAAGCGGCAAATCAACAGGTGTGGATACACAGGGAGCTGTACCTGCAGACCTGCACACAGACGGCTCAGGGCGTTGTTTCGCTTTTCACTGGACCAATCTAGCAGTGGAACTCGTGAATCCCATGAGTGACTGAGCAGTATTAAGAACATCTATATTTTGTAGAAAATAGTCCAGATTCAACATCCAAATAGTAGCCCCAGAGTGAGAGGCACCTAGCTGATAATGGATAACTCTCTAAAGTGGAAATAGGCAACACCTACTGGAGTGGCCGAAGTAATGAAGAGCGACGCGAAGCTGGTATTGGGTTTACCATCAAATCGCAGCTGGTTAGCAAGCGCACAGATATGTCGAAGGACATGAATGGTAGATTAATGCAAATGAGGCTCACAGTGTCATGAAAACGACATGCAACTATCATCGGCGCCTATGTACCCACTCTGATCAACCCAGATGGCATTAAAGACAAACTTTATAAAGATCGGGTCTCTTATATGTTATAAATACCGATGACAGACAAGCTCATCATCCTTGTTGACTTCAAACAAAGAGTTGGCACAGATCACCAAACATAGACAGAAGCTGTTATTAGCAAAAATGGTGCCGGCTAATGCTATAACAACGTTCTCTTCCTATTGGAGAAATGCACTATGTGCGACGTCTTAATCAACAACACAGTCTTTCGCCTGCTAAATAGCAACTGACAACCAACACTCTAAAGCACTGGCATCTTATTGGCTACGCCATCGTCAAGAGAAGATACAGGCGGTATGTCCGAGTGACGAAGGCGATGAAATGTGCAGAATGCTGGGCTGAACACAGACTCATAATCTCCAATCTCAGCATCCGGATTTAGCCTAGCAGGAAATGTCCTAAACACATAATGTCTCCAAACTAAAATAGGAGAATGTGAAACAGAAATTTGTCGAATAACCGTGCAGCCAACTGGATACAATCGGGCAGCCTTCAGAGATTATGTATACTCAATTGCATCAAAAACCTCGGCCCTATCATAGGTAAACGTCAAGACTGCATTGATACGAACAATGCTGCCATAAAGGGACTCATGAATGAGAAACAATTACAAAGAAAAGATACATCAACAATGGTCAGAATACTTCAACAGAGTCCTCAGTGAACAACAATCTGTCAGCGAGGAGGCATTTAATCAACACCTAAAGTGGGAATCAACGCATAACTTTTTGATCCTTAAAGGCTGACTGAAAATGGGAAATCAGTTGATCGGCTATGAAATGGCAGGGCACATGGAGCATATGATATGTCAGCAAATGTTTGCAAAACTGGAGGTTCACGCATTTTACGTAAACGTATTTTTTTCAGTCAATGTGGATTCAGGGAACTATACCCCAAGAGAACAAAGGTGCATCCATCGTCCACTTGTACAAATGGAAAGGCAACAATCAATCATGGGACAATCATCTGGGCATTTTCTTGCTATCATCAGGCAGAAAATACTGGCCATAATTTTGCTTCATCCCCTTTTGTATCACATTGACCAAAGGCTCCTGTCGGAATGTCTATGGCTTCAAGAATAGACGAGGGACCATAGACATGCGTTTTGCATCTCGTCAACTCTTGATGAAATGCCCGCAAACAGAACTTCAAGCTGTTTATGAAATCCATTGTCTTGTCAAAAGCCTTTGATATAGTCGGCCATAGAGTCTTTGATTAGATCATAATGCTTGGGCAGTTCCATGATGGTATGCTTGCTCTTCTGCACCATTCCCAGTCACAAATGGAGTCCTGGAGGGTCATGAGTTATCCTCAACTCTCTTTAGTATGATGGTCTCTGCCATGCTAACTGATTAGTTCAGTGTCTATCATACCGGGATTGACATTAGATACTGATTGAAAGTTTTTTTATCTGAGGAAACTTCAGGCAAACAGGAAGCCATAGGAAGTTCCTATTTATGAACTCCTATTTGCTGACTACTTATCCCTGCATGCCAAATCTGAGATCTGATAGGCAACTCAGTATTGGCCGTTTCTCTTCAGCCTGTGACAATTTTAGTGTCACAATCGGTATCAAGAAGATTGAAGTGATGCACCAACCTGCATCAGAAAAGCCTTACGTGGTGCCTTCTATCGCAGTAAATGGCCAAACCCTTCTATCAGTAGACATGTTCACCAATCTCGGCAGCACATGCAATCTACATCGATGATGACACCAGAACTCTCTTAGCAAGAATGGCCTGTGACAGACTAACGTATGCATACGAGACGTGGACGGTGTACACACACAAATTCAAGAAGAGGAATAGTTTTCACAAGGGCTGCCTGAGGAAGCTGATAAGAATAAGATGGCAGGACAGGGTTCCAGACACTGACATTCTCACATTGACGTGATTTCCAAGCATCCACTCTCGGCTGATGAAACCACGGTTGAGATTGGCAGTAACATCACCAGGATGTCTGAAGACCTGTCAGCTGAAGGAGATAAAGCTATCTCAGGGTGGCCAGAAAAAAACGCCTGAAAGATCCCTTCACTTCATCCCAGCGTTACGACTCTTTGGTCTTAAACTAAGTAATAGAAAGAGCGAAAACGAATACGTTTTGTAACATTCAACAATTAATTTATTTCGACAATTTTAAAAACAAAATATCATATGCTATTGCGAATTAAGTCCCAGATATACCAAAACGTTATATCATCTGTCCTAATGAATAAAGTTCTAATTAAATTCCAGTGGTGTTAGAAATAAGATCTAGTGCTGAAGGTATTGATGTGCCTCTAATCTTGAATGTACTAATACCAGTACCCTGAAGGATGATGATGTACTAACAGTCTTCCAATTAATCACAATAATAAACTCCAAGATGTCCTGACTAAATTCACTATAATTCAAAATTAATCTTTCTGTCTAATAATGTTAGGATCACTTTGTATTTCCAACGAATAATAATTTGAATAAAGAATTCCACCCAGTTCAAATATAGAACACTACAATACAATTGAGTCTGATACAAGCTGTTAAGCAAGAATGAATAATGTTTTAGGTAGTCAAGATTACATCAAAAACTAAGACAGCAAAGAAGAGGCAGGTTGTAGGTCCAAAGTTCATTTCTAGAAAATTCTATATTGTAAGAAGATAAAATCTGTTACTACAATTATAATAAAGTATGTGGTAAACATCACCTACAACAGGCTATTCCATGAGGACCCAAATAAATAACTTTTATTGATTATGATAATATTAGTTAATACTCAGAGGGACATATTTCACTATGTATTATTTATTTACTAACAATAAAATGTACTGGTCAGGTAGACATTGCACTTGATTTTGTTTTTAACAGGTCAAGTCCAAAATAAAATTACAGATAACATATAATCACGGAGAAAAACCTAACAAACAATACAAATTAAACATACAAAACATCTGAAACATTTCAACATTATCTCTTGGGAAGATGGCACACATAATCGTTCCACATAGAGGAGTCTAGCCTTACTAGAGCTAGAAATTTTGAATGGAAGAGAATTGCCGAGGCAGCGCAGAACGCAAGCAGCGGAAATCTCAGACCTGTACCACGTCCTCTTGTGATCAAGCAAACCCAAGCGGTATATCCTGTCAAGTGTGCCCCAAACAATTTAGATCATAAATTGAATTGATCAGCCATTTTTTAAATTGAATTGATCAGCCATTGCTTAATTCTTGCTTTCTGTGATAGTTTTAATTCCGTCATTTTCATGAGAGTCAAGAAAATAATGTAGAATTGGCGACTATGTTAAAGCCGTGGCTGGAGGAGACACAACCATATGAGTAGCCAGCCCACAGCTACAACAGAATATTTCACAAACCAGAAGAATATAAAATTGCCTATGTGACTGCATCTGATAGCAATTCCGTAACACTCGACATTTCAATCAGACATTAATTATAAAATATTTTCCTTGACATTTGTAGGAAATAACGGTAAAATTATGCTCTATCTGGTGAGGAAAATTGATATAGTGAATACAACTATCAGTTGGCTTGTTTAGTGATATGTTGAGAAATATGTTTTGAATTACTCTGTTATCATGCAATATATATTGGCGCTGCAGATAACAAACTCGAATATAGTCAGGATGGTGGAATGATTTCTCTGCTAATGAAGAAATTGCTTGATATCGCATTCCACGATCATCGTTCGAGAGAGCTCTAGACTAAATGGACGTGTTTGCGAGACATTTTGACGAGACTCAGAGAGTGTTGTAGTATATACATAACTAGTATTATTTGTGATAGGAACATGGCTCATGTAGCTATCTCATGAGATAAACTACTACTGCAATTGGTATTTTACTAATGTGACTGTAGAGGAGTTACAGCTGGCAGAAGTACCGTAACCTTGAATTTCTCTGACATTTTAAGTCTAACAATCATCGAACTTTGTACGTATATGTTATGTTGAGTAACAACATATGAAACAAATTTGGCCACATTGACCTAATTTTCAAGCTCCAGCTACCTTTGGTACGTTTTGCATATAGGTCACTTCTGCAATCCTTGTTTATGGCCGAGACATTTAGCTTCGAATATTCAGGAGTCTTGGTAAGTACAACATTAATTAGGTCGCTGTCATCAAGATTTTATAAATGTGTGACTTCAATTGTGTTTTACGTTTAGGTCATTTTTTTTAGACATTATATTAAGAGAGACGTATAACTTTAATATTGCTTACTACAACACGATTTTTATAAAAGTAAGACATTTTGACCTATATTTCACACCTTAGTGCCTGTGATAGCGTTTTATATTTATATCAAGTTATCGTACTTTATTACCTACAGAGGCAAGAAAAGCTGGGTGTGGTTGGGTCTTGCTGAATACAGACAAGTTGCCAACATTTCATCACCGTGACCTAAATTCAGCCTATAGCTTGACTACATAACTATGAAACCTCCACACTTATTACTTAGCATTGTTAGCAGAATAGCTGTTGTGACAGCAAGATTTAGTTTGCAATGCCATCATATTTTAGAGGACCTGAATGATAGCAATACTTGAGGAAAGCTATATCTTACTAAACAATATATATGAAATCGTCTTCCATTGTTGAACAATCTGCTTCTATAAGATATAGTACATGTTTAACTCGTGATTTATCTCTATCGTTATTCTACTTTACATAGCAATATTTAATTAAACACTCTTTTTCATATTGCCCCAAAAAACAACATTATGAAGAGACCATAATGTCACATACAATCAACACTGTCATGCCACTGTGCCAATCTCTTTTCTGAGTTTTCACCATTGTGTTTTCTTTCTCACTACCTTGCATTAGCGATGATGAATTATCAGTAACATTAAAATAAAAAATCGCAGACACAAGAGAGAGAGACTCGAATTACACCGATACGAGGTCATATTTTCCTGATCTTTCAATTCAACGATCAAATTACAGACTTCACATTTATGAAAGTGGAAAACTTTATTTTTAATGTATCATTTTAAATATAGTTCTCTAACATGAAATTCAAATGCTTATCTCATAGGTTACTCAAACAACTGATACCAATAATTTCAAAGTCTTCAGAACCATTATCAGTGTCAGTCAGATATGATTATTACAATTAGATACTGAGTTTAATCAGATTGATGAATTGTTAACTATTTTGGCAGACATTAAGGAACGAATGAAACCAAAACTATTTTGTATTTTCAGTTGCATACAATGGTATGGTCATCTTTATCGATGGCTTGATATGCCCAGATCACTCTTCAGTGACTACAATGAGAGAGTTCTCGTCTCTTTCAAATCACTTCGACTTTCTGAGAGAGACACGAAGATAATCATCTTCACACCACCTAAATTAAATATACCATTAAATATCTGAAGTCCTTGTTCTAGCATGCGACGGAAAAGGCCGGGAACGTTTTGACTGCAGTGACTAGCCTTGTTTTTTTTTTTTTTGATGTCACGTTATGAAACGTGGCAGAAATCATAATTTGGCGCACTGGAAACATCATGTTGTGTCGTCGCATCCTTGAAAAAGGCCTTGGATGTTTAGTGGTGAGACATCATATGCAAATAGTGGAAATTTTGAATGCTCTCAATCCCTTGTTGTTATTGCATCTTCATTGTTCCGGATTGAATTTAAATACATGACCTTCAGACGCTATGCATATATTGTCACCTAGAAAACCCATCTTCATGAAAGTGTGCAATCGACACACCTTTTTGCTGATTTATACTGCTTACATAGTATGGAAAAACAGAGGGACACTAAAAGAAAAGGCCCCATTTAATACTTTCCATTTTCCTTCAAATAAATAGAAATAAACAAGCCATACATATAAAGCATGTGTATTTGCAATTACGATCCATCAAAATATATTTTTGTTTATGAAATGACAAAGAAAATCGAAGTTCATTTAATATATGCTAGACATACCGAATCAAGTAGTTAGTTACAGATTCCATCATCATTGGTCATGCTTTTGCTATCTATTTATAGACAGATACTCTTCCAGTGTAAAGTCAATGTTATAAATCATTATTTGTCCCAAATACATTCAAACAATGAACATAATCCGTGATATTACGTTGGATTGATAACAAAACAATATACAGACGTGTGTGTGTGTGTGTCTATATACAGCTTAGAGACTTTTAATTCGTGCTCTACGGAGATTTGAACTCGGGTCGGTAAGAAAGGGTCACCCATCCCCTGTAAGTACCGATTTCTATACCATCTCGACCACGCACTCATTGACAAAAATCGTGTTACATTGTCGGTGATATAGGCAGCTGTGGGTTGCAGACACACCCACATTTTGACCTAGCAATATCCTTTTCTGGTGATGTGCCATTTACCTGCGGACCTGGGCTAGAATCTCTGTAGAGTATGAAATAAAAATCTCTAATCTGTATGATAATGTTATCTATTCGCATTTATAAAAGTTCTGTTGGTATTATCAAACATTCTCCTGTAGTATCCATGGTTAGCACTTTCCGTTCTGTTTGGTGTATATAGCTTGATTTGTCTCAAATCTGTCATAGATCTGTATTAGGTTTGATGGAATAATCTCAGAAAAAGGGGATATTCATATACTATTTTTACCCCGGTGTTGACTAGTAAACAAGAAAGGTACAAGCAAATTATATATAGACAAAAAACTATGTAATCGTACGGTTCTCTGGGATTTTGTACTTTATTTATCCTGTTTGACATAGGTTGGTATCACCCCTTAAGGATTTCTGAATGTACTTCAGATAATTGGGTCTTCAAGTTAGTCCGGGGTTCAGCAAAGGCAATTTACCCGAAAGTGTTTGAAGATCTTACTAAACAGTTTCCCTATTGAACTAATCTATCATTTCATTCCCCAGTATAAATGATTATCGATCAGACCCGTTCGTCCTTTCCTCGTACTAATCCTCTCCATCTCGTCCTAATACAGTTCAACCTACGATCTCTACAGCTCATCCTATGATTACTCCAACTCAGCCTTTGATCCCTCCAGCTCCCCTTATGCCCTCTCCAGCTCACTTTAAGACCTCTCCAGCGCCCCATCCCTAGCTCAGTCCACGATCTCTCCAGTTTACCATAAAATCGCTACGATATGGCACAAAGATATTTACGTGTCCAATATCTGGAACGTACTTTTTCTTTACTAATATTTTACCTATGCATAATGCAGGAGGCGTACAAACTGAAATTTTAGTAGAAAGTCTAGCTAAATGGAAAATATATGAAAAGATGTAGGCCACGCTCATGGAAGCACTTCCGCAGCTCTACATTGCAATGCCTGTCAGCAGGTATGCATACAGTGCGCATATAGCTCAAAAACCTTTGGAGCGACGTTTCCTTTTGATTCTGGCATTCGTCTGTGGCCCAGTGATACGGCAACAAAGAGAAATTGATTGTGACCTATTTTCCTCAGATAACAGTTGTTTCGAGATCATTTGCAGATTAATTTAAATTGGAAAATCATTATATTCTATTAGCTTTCATAAAACCTTAATAAAAGTTGCGTTTATTTCCTAATACCGTTTTAATATGAAATATGTTGTCTTTAAAGGCTGGAAAATGTGTTTCTCTTGATATATAACATGAAATTAATAGTTAGTTAAAACCAGGAGCTGTATGTTCAACAGGAATATATATATATATATATATATATATATATATATATATTATATATATATATATATATATATATATATATATATATATATATATATATATATATATATATATATATATATATATATAACATGGCCAATCACCTTCAAAAAATCAACGAAAATAGCAGCTAACCAACATCCTCAAAAAATCATATTTGTGTTGTGACAGATGTTTGCACAATGCTCCCGTCCACAGAACCCTATCTCCCCACACCTCCAGAAAGTTTCATTGCGAAATTTCCGGCGACCTGGACCTTGCTCCGTCAAAGCTAAAATGTCGGAAACAACTCGTTAACCTTATAATAATAAATTCTAAAAGGACCACCCTAACATCCTCCAAATTCTTAGTACTAAACTTCCATAAGCTTTATCGCACCTAAAAATATTTATTTCTAAAAATAATATTTTCCCCAAAAGAAAAGCTACCATTAACTCTGATGAAAGTGCTATTAGCAAATTTATAACATATATTATTACGAATAGGGGCGAAGATATTTATTAATATGTTCTTGTATCATTCGGATTCAGAATATAAAAACTGCAGCACGTAATATATAACCATATTGTCGGAAATTATTGGATGGAGCAACGTATAATTTGTATTTATATACTGTAAAGACTAGTATATAATCTCTTCCTACAATTCTAATTTATTTCTTAAATAGCGCGTGATTATCCAATGCCACAGACGCTTAAGGTATAGAGACAATCTGTAGATTACCACTTTCGTGATTTATCGCGTCATGAAATTAATATTTACCGTTAAGAAATAAAATTTATTTCGTTTATTTCTTGCAAACCCTATATACGCAATACGTCTGAATTAGTTTGCAAAGATACGCAAACCATGTGATATTGTGTGTGCGCATGAGTATGACCCCTATCCACTTAATATTTCAGTGTTGCTATCACACTGAAGATCAATGAAATCACTTCAAAAATTTGCAAGTGAACAAACACAAAGACAAGACTTAAAATCAGGGTATAGATATTAACAAACAGACAAAAAACCATATTGCCATAACAGGTATCGTCGCAATCAGACCTAAGTCTGATGGCAAGAGTTCTTGAAATTGTCTTTTTCTTCTTCAGAAAAGGCTAAATGAACTTTAAGGATATCTGTAAAATGTGAAACATATCACAACGTCAATATTAATATCGTCTTAAACCACGATCGCATAGCTTATCGGACATTTGTTTAAACATCATCAGTTACCTTCAGGCACCATTCAATAAATGTCCATCTATTTCTCTACATGTTGTTCTGTACATATCAACTCAATATATGTATTGTAGTATCTGTATCGGCTTGGATGCATGAATGTTTCTTTGTCATTATGAATGTTTATAATTTTCAGAGCATTCATCTGTGTTTGTTTCTTTATATACGCAAATAATTATTCATGCGCTTATCTATTCAGGTTTGCATCTGTGATTGCTTTTTTGTCTTAACATATGTATATATTTATTTCAATGTGCATGCATTTTCATTTAAAAAAAAGTCTAGTGTTATGATTAGACTAAAGGCTAATTTCAGCATTTTACAATGTAGAAAGTCGAGACCATTGAAGTATGATAAGAACGTAGCACTTTCATTTAATAAGTTACCGACATCGTGCATTCGGTTCATAAGTACTGACATGGACAAACGTGTTTAGAGTACTCATTTGCCTTACTTCATAACACCATGGCACCATATTTATGTATTTATTCTGCTCAATTTGACAAATCATGTCATGTTTTGACTGGTAACAAAACTGTCATAGCCAGGATGTTTGAATGGTTACTGTTCCCTCTGAAGTCAAGACAGAATGAGTATGGCCATCATGCTGTAGTCATTTCTTTTACTCTGAAGTCAACTCAGAATGAACATGGTCAGGATGCTGCATTCGTATTTGTTCTAATGAAGACCATTCATCATGTTAAAAATTGTACTTTTGCATAAAAGGGTTGTCTCGGTTTCACCAATTTTTGATATTATTTTCACAATAAATGTCAATAAACTGCGCCATTCAATAACAGTTATTTTGGTATATACGGAATGCATTGAATGATGAATGAAACTTACATTCAATGAAAAGTACATGGACGGTCTATTTATTGATGCATACCTGGAAATTTTATTTCCTCAAGCATACCTGGAATGCCGATTTATTAAAGCATGCCTGGAAAGTCTACTTATTAAAGCATGCCTGGAAGTTTTATTTATTCAAGCATATATGGAAGGTCTATTTATTCAGGCATGCCTGGAGGTGTATTGGTTCAAATTGATAAGTATTATCTGAATAGACGTAGACTACGGTTCCAAGTGATTCAGTTCGGACTATCAAATTTTCTTCGAGGCAATGATGTTGTCCCATTAACAATATTGGAACAATGGATCGAGTGTGTCAGAAATTTCCTAAGACATGTTTTATCCTCACGTCTGTCTTTGTAAGTATGTTTCTATTTTGATTTCTTCTATTTATATGAGCCTATTCATATACTCTACCTGGACTAAGGCGATCCCTTTATAAAAATTAACCTAAGACATATTTTGTTATGAAACAAGAAAACCAGTTCATCAGGAAGTGGATTACTCCAAACGCTTTCCTTAACCATGTGTCTTCAATATAATATATATTATATTTTTCAAGGAATGGGTTTTCTTTGAAATTAGGGGACGTCCAAGGGGAAGTAATAGATAAAGAGCAGATGCTTGATTGCGCATGCTTGTCTACACCGTTGCCGAGTTTATAAAGTAGAGTTTCAGGAATTGCTACATTTCATTTTTGCTGTCATTTTTTCATGATCCAGTCGAAACAGAATGTCATAACTCACGATGAAAACGTTTATCATACCAGGTCTAATGTGTTGCAAAACCTATGAATTTATGTTTTCTGTATTGTTAAGTTAAAAATAAATGCAGCATGTATGTACAGTTCGATGACAGCTTATTATTAGAATGAATCCAAGTAGGTTTTCAGGCATGCGTTGCAGAACATTGTAGACTAATATCATTTATTTTATCTGCATATCTTGTTTCTTATTTTTTGAGATGCTGCTAAGATTAATTTTATGCTTATATTATTTATAATCTTAGCGCTGTGATGTTCTTCACTCATCCAGTCTTAACAACAACCTGACGTCTTCTTCTCTTTGAGCAGGTTGACAAGAATAACAGACTCATATGCGACAAAATAACTCTAACTTTTATGTGGCCAGTAATAGGAGTGTACCTTGTGCTTTCAATCATTGTTCAAGCGTAGAATCTGAAATTGGAAAAGTACAGGTTACAAGTAAAGAAAGTTTTACAATAATCTAGTCATGGGCTTTGAGAAAAGTAAATAAGGAGCAAATGCAAAAAATTTAAAATTACCTGAGAAGGATTATTCAAGCATCATGATGGTTTGGTGGGATAGGGCGGAGAATTAAGATCTGCGCTAAAAGAGATTACTTGTAATTAGTTTTAAAAATGTCTTATGATTCCTCTCTCACAAATTATACCCTCTGTCTTGCAAATATAGACTTATGCAAAATCTAACTGATCGCTTGATGTTGCATTTTTATCTAAATCTAAAGGAAGATCAGATGAACAACATACAATACTTCATATTCTGATATAGAAAATAGACTAATTTAATATTTGACACAATGCATAAATGTTAATGTGCTTAACGTATTTTCTTCGCATGAACTACTTATATGTCATATGAAAAGCTGATATTGTATTGGATGTGGCACCAACAACAATGACAGGCAACCATCAGTTCTCAGATCACGCACAGAGATTCACTGCTGCAACACTCCTCTATCATGATTATTGAATGTATGAACTGGCAGTGAATAGGGTTAAAGGGTTATAGATCATTCATTGGAGTCCTTTATCGACACACCTTGATGCTTCAAATAGCAATAAACTAAATTTCTCTATTGCACATTCTACGACGCCATGCATATTCACACACACACACACACACACACACACACACAAGATAGTTAGGACACTTAATGTTGATTCAACCCTTATGTGTGTTTTGGTGTGTTCATGTGTGTATGAAAACAAGCGAAGGTGGATCGTGATTCAGCACCAAAATGAATCGTTCATTGCAAATGATCTAACAAAATTGGTTTACCTGTTTCAGCATAACAGGTCAGCGATGTTATCCACCGACTGTATTCTCAAACCCATCCCCACACAAGAGAAAATAATTCATAATGTACCGTTGCCTCAGATATAAAAGGCACGCACACCATAAACACTTTCTCCAAAGTCCACGGATGAAAATATTGATACTAACAATCTAGTAGAAAGCATTCCTTGCCCTTAGGTAATTGGTTTGCCCTTAGGTAATTGGCTTGCCCTTAGGTAATTGGCTTGTAAGATTTGTATGACTGAATTCCGTCAAATTTTCATGGCACCTAACAGAAAGAAAAATATACTATCTTACTTTGTCAATTAAATTCAGTCGTCATATGCAAGCTATCTGCTGCTTATTTTTAATGTTATTGTACACATATAACATCATAATATTCATGGAGAAGTCGTTTTGTGTTTTCACATCAGCTCTTCACAGTTTTCTAAATCTCGACTTTGATCAATATTATTGTTTAACTAGTCCGTTAAAATCAATTCCAGAAAATGAGGAAGCAATTAAAGGACTCACTAATGCCGAGAACGAAGAGTGAAAACGATATATTTACAAATATATCACATATAGGACCAGTTCTCAATGACGATGCGTTAGAATTTAATCATACAAATGTAAGTTAGGTAAGCAGAGAATATGTAAGATTTAATAACCGTGGAAGGATTAGTTTTATTCTCTGTGATTTGTTTATAACAACATATTAAAATGAATATCTTAAAAGGCTGGTATCCAGCTATAAACCAGTGAACTCATAAGATGCAATGGAAAACTGCTTGAAAGGATAGGGTGTAAATATATGTATGAATTCTTTCATGCAAATATTCCTTCCTTATAAGTATCACTTTGAATTCTTATCGTCTAATTCTATAGTGTTTCAACAGACTCAGATTGTCCATAGTCTATTCGAGAAAACAAAATTAACATAGTCCTATGGTAATCTGTGACCTAATAAAGACCTTCGAAAGAGTGTGACAGCCAGGGCATAATGAAAACAGCGCAATTAATGATGTACGTATCTGGTTTGCAAGCTATAAATGTAATCTTGAGCAAAGAGTTATTCATAACATTCATTATCTAGTGTTGGTAAAATAAATACTGTCCAAAGGTTCCTAACTAGTCTATTTATTATTCTTGGCTTATGTAGATTATGATTTCTTTCCAGCTGATATTAAATTATGATTTCTTTCCAGCTTAATTAAAATTACGGATTTAATTCTCTTTCATATCCTTAACTTTTTGATGGGTTGTGTCATTTTAATGATTTTGGAAGATCCTTGCAAGATGGCTCACGATCAGGGAGATGGTTGATGCAATTGGTAAGTGGGAAGTGGCTGCTGTGTATGGGGTAATACATAAAGGTAAACAAGTAATCGATGCAAACTGGAGGATGGATATATTGTAACGGGTATTAATTCGTCAACTGATCATAGCATATTAAATAATTATTTAAAATTTATTGCAAGATAGATACCGCCTTTACTTGCGCCTGATCAAGATCAGAGTGGGATTGAGATCGCCAAACAGCTACTAGCCAAATAAGTAAAGAGTGACTAAATACGTTTGGCGGAGAAGGTGGCAGGTGATGAAACATGTATTTCCCTGTTTGAACCCGACTCAAGAAAAATATTCGATGGATGAATAGAGCGGAAACCAAAATTAGCTCGACATAGTCGGACCGTCAATGTGTCTTCACGGGAAATAGTATCCAACCTTTATTGTTGCAGCGGAAGTGGATGACAAGAAAAATATGAAAATATCTATTCTAAGAAAAGGGGCCGGTACAGCAACGTTCTCCTGTTATCCGGTCTAATATTCTCCTATTATGCAGTGTAATCTATGCGCGGACGTTCCATACATACATACATACATACATACATACATACATACATACATACATATATGTCAAGGCTAATCTAATTTCAAATCTAACATGAGAAGACCCATAGTATATGAGCTGTCTTATCAAACCAATATCGACCGATATAAAGGAATCATATGGCAGAGATACATGTACTGTAAGGGAAATGTATTGAGCAGCAGTTGATAGTCTCAATTTCTGTTATGATGCAAAGCGTAACCCTTTTTTGTACTCTATTTCAAGTAATATATCTTGGAGTGGCACATGAGAAACTCAGGTATGACCAGAATGTTGGAATTATTTCAATAATGCTGAAGAAAATTTTGGATTTGGAAGAACGTGTTCGTGAGTTCGATATGAAATTAGAAAAGATTGGTGTGCTAAAAGAACGTCTAGACGAGGCTCAAAAACAATTGACGAATATGCAGGAACTAGCGTACAGACTGCAAAACGCTGAAGAACGAATACAGATGTCAGTAAATTGTGTGGACAACAATAATGCTGATTATAATGTGAACAAGTCAGGTGCCATGACGTTTGATGAAACCAACGGAGTATAGCTTAATATGGATTTCGTACGGTTTTGACGCGCTGTTTCTAACAAAGAGTCATGTCAGGCTGAGATGGGTGACAAACTTGTGGAACTTGTGCCCTTCAAGAATCGCATTCAGACAGGTAATACTACTTAACAATTTATGTTTAGCTTTTAACTACTATAAACATAAAAACTGTTTTCCCATGGATTTTATATATATATATATATATATATATATATATATATATATATATATATATATATATATATATATATATATATATATATATATATATATATATAATGTCATATAGACTTGTTCCGCACATTGACATTTCTAACTCAAAGTTGAGAAAGATTGCAATTACAAGATAGTTCTAAACTAAGTCAAACTTTTTTAAATAGTATGATCCTTTTCGGGCAACACGGAAACAAAATTACCTATTACTAAATTCGAAATCCAACAGTATAATTTTCTATCTTCACTAATTCCCCACCTATTTGGAGCAACTAGTTCAACAATCAGCCGATAAACTGAAATTCCATCTGTCTCAGGTGGAAAATGTAGTTGCAAAACAGGATAATAGAAATGATAGCAGAATATCCATATAAATACTATGCCTATGTCCTTTACCCGAAATATGTAAGCCAGATACAGAGAGCAAGTGTACTTTAGTTTACTATGTGATTGGTTTAAATGAATCACGCCACACTCTATGCAAAGCAACGAAGCATCAAAACAGTATATAGTAAAATATGTATTGAAATATTTCTTGTTAAGTCAATCATTGATAAAGCTTCCGTCTTTTATTTGCCGATTCCAGAGCAAGTGAGAAATAAATTTAAGCGCCTTGAATACGTTTTCACGAGAAAATAATTTAGCCTTTCCAATACGAGAACGTTCCACAAACTTATCACAATGAAACGATTCATTCAAAAAAGATATAATTGAATACCTATTCTAAAGTGTCAACAATCCATATTTGAATGAACTTTTTAATTGCATTGTAACATAACTGAAAAGTCATAATAAAATAATGAAATCAATTTTAAAAACTGAAACTCATGTTTAATGTAAACTATTTACGAACATACTTGTAAACGTTTAGAACGTTGCTTCTAGTTTATGATTTAGTTCATTACAGTCTTGTAATAAAACTTTCGTAAATGTTAACATCATGAATCCTACACGACGATGTTATACTACGAAACTGTGAAACCATCCCTCAATTCCATTTATACAAATTTATATTTCCTCCCTCATTAATCTTTTGCGTGCTCCATATTTAAACGCATATCTTCACAATTCTACACGATTAGTAATTGTCATTGTCTCTATCTTTGAATTCGCCAATGCTGCTTTGCTCTAACCAATCGATTCTCTTGACTTATCACAATCTTTCACTATCACCAAGGGACAAACATTATGAAATAGACTGTCACTGTTACTTTTGGAAAAGAACACCCGTAACGCATTGAAAAAATGTATCTCCGCCCTTTATTTCATTCAGAAATTTCCGAGTTTGCACAAATGTTTACGATCATCATTGCGCCGTTTCCTTCTGACGTCACGATTTGGAGAGATTGGATTTCGTTTGAAGTTCGTACAATATTCTCAAAGGTATCCATATTATTAAACTGAGCTATTTTCTAAAACAATGAAGTTTCAATTCAAGCGCGTCATTCTTTAATGTAACAGAACGATTTAGCAGGCGTTTTCCCCATTTTTGTATGATTTAGAATTAAACAGGATTAAAGTGGAACTTTCATATTTCATCTGCTGCTGCAATACTTATGAACCTAGAGGGATCTCTCAACACAATTTCACTCATTTTGCCTGAAATGTTTTTACAAAAGCGATAGTGTATACAGGTATACAAAATTTTTTATTTTCTCTTTCTCTTGTTCTTCAAGTGAAAGATATGGCTATCGCAAAATATATTAAAAGGATAGCCACTAGAAAGGCTGCGTATACAGCGGTGGTCTCATCTTATTATATCTTGATTACACCATGACGTTCTCTTCTGTTTGACAGAATTGATTATAATGAAGGTAACTCGTACGATGCAAAGATCGGAATCTTTACATGTCCGGTATCTGGGACGTACTTTATCTTCACCAGTGTTTTATCTGTCCCTAATGCAGGACAGGTACAAACTGAAACTGTAGTTGAAGGCATAGAAAAAGGAACAACAAGTGTACTCAAGAAGGTAAATCACGTCCAAGGATGCACTGCTGCAACTGTTCATTGCGATGCCGGTCAGCGGGTATGGGTGCAGGGCGTGCAAGGTTCCCAAGCCTTTGGATTGTCGTTTTCATCATTTACTGGCTCTCTGCTATGACCCAGCGATGCTGCGACAAATAACAATTGATGCTAACATACTTTCCTCATGATAAACGTTGCAACGAGAACATTTGCAGAAATGTAATTTGAAACATTGTTTATCTTGTTAACTCGCACGTAACCTTAATAAATGTTTTGTGTATTTGCTGATACGTTTGTAATATATATATATATATATATATATATATATATATATATATATATATATATGTTATATATATATATATATATATATATATATATATATATATATATATATATCGATACTTGTAGAAAACCAAATATTATTAAACGATATATGTCGTGTTCTATTCAAAAATCAAATTACAGCCTTTACATTCATGAAGGTGAAAAACATTTTATCGGAATATATAGTTTCTATCAGTAAGTCTTCGGGACACGAAATGCAAATAATTTGAGTGACCTATAATCTAAAATATGTAGACCCGTACTCCACAAGATCGACGCAACCTTTATCGGTGGCTAGCAGATATGATTATTACAATTAGATACATAGGTTTGATGAATTATTAACTATGTAGGCATTCATTAAGAAATGAAAGAAAATACAACAATTTTGTAAATTCAAATACATGCACCCTTCCGTAGTTTCCGATTGTTATATGCACGTATGTATCACCTTTCTTTGTGTTGCCCATTGGTTATTCTATGAAGATAATTTTGAAGTTTAAGATTTGATTTTCATTCATTATTACAGATAATAAACCTTTAAAACTAAATACAATCAAACGCAGACTTCCTATTCATAAGAGCATACTCTTTAGAACGATGACAGAGTTTTTTTAATTGACTGCATACAATTCTTGTTAGCCTTAATGAAGAAGTGTAAAGTCAAACGCATGTACATTAAACACTATTGAGATTGTATGAGCATCATCAATACATTCAGATAACTATTTCCATATATTTTAAATAATTAACAATATCAGTGCAATTGATGTTTTGCCTAATAATTATCCAACGTTCTTCATTAAGGTAAAGCTTATCGTTAAAATGCGATGAAGTATTAAATTAAGATATGTATGGAATACATTTATTGATATCGAGTTAAAATATACCGAGTGCATATTGAAAACAGTCTCTCGTATAAAATTTATACACTGCAAAGCCATATTAACTACTAGCACTAGTATCCAGGAAACTAACATGACGCATTTGGAGCGATCTGCAAGAAATGAATTCTATAAATATATTCAGATCAAATTCTGTAAAAAGTATTACACTTTGTGTAATAAAAAGATCATTCTGTTGGTGAAATTAAGTTGTATAAGGAAGTATGTTGTTTCTCCGTTTTTCGTTTTCTTCCAATAACTAAAACTAATAAATTATAATTTATGTTAATTCAGTATAGCACAGTGGCAGAAAGACAGGTTATCCAATAGGGACAATATTATTTTAATAATTTTCTAAAAACCTTTATACAACTAAAGATAACGGTTATCAAGGGAATTGTGTCACTTATTTCTCTGTTACATTTCAACATCACAGGCTGTAGTATTTTCTGACAAAATTGCCCATTAATTGTGTACCTTGTCGTAATATCCTACCTTGCCAGAATAAGTCTTAATCCCTTTGATTTCTGAAAAATATCTATATATAACTAACGAGAATATATTTCTGATACAATTCTGTTATATATTTGCTTCTATCATCTCTTGCGCAGTCAGTAAATAAATGGGATTGTGGGAGAGTAACAACCATGACCTGATAGATAGAGTCGTATAATCTGAAATGATTAAGATAACAAAAATAGGCTATGATCGATATAACCTTCGTAATACATACCATAGTAGTAAAGGAATATAAGAGGTTTAGCTCAGAGACCCCCTCTTCCCCAAAACAAGTATAAATTCCCTATCTTAGTGACCCCACCACCACCATCACCTATCCCTTATCCAAGTGACATCTGCCTCAGTTACTATAGAAAAGACGACGACTAATAATTTATCGTATTACAGAGACTTGGTTTAAATTTCCCAGCTTTCTAAAAAGTACGTAATGGAAATTCCAAAGAACATTCTAGAAAGTAAGTAATGGAAATTTCAAAGATTACGTAATGGAAATTCTAGAATAACACAATAATAGGCAGGCAACATTTTTCTCCGTGTTCATTTAACAAGTGGATCTGTACGTGAGCAGGTAAGTCCTCTCTTATTTTTAAAGAATTTTTTCACCTATCATTAAAACATCAACGGTAGCTAACAAAAATGATTCATCATCGTGCTTATATAAATAAAATTTAACTTTTCTGCTTACGTTTCGATGACATTTAAATAACTCTCTCATACTACCCTGTTGACAAAATACTTACAACCTTTTGCAAAATCCTTCGACCGGTTTAAGTCAATATTTACTTCGGTATATTTTTCTTGACTGATCGGATCATGAAGATCATTGTACTTTAACGTGAGCTCATCTCGTAACTTTTCAAGATAATCAAAATATTTGCTGTTATCTGATTTAATAAGTGAGAGTTTCATTCTATCAAATTTACTAAAACAAATACCTGAAATTTCATCACCAAATTCAAATGATAATTGCTGGCCATTAACAATTATTTTTTTTAATTTTGCTACTAACTCCATCGGCTAACGTTAAATTTTCGAACATTATTTCTAAAGTTTAGACAAAATTAATTAAAGATGATATCGAATACATCACCTCCGGTACTGGCATAATGTCCAATAGCTAACGTATTAATTCCGTCCTTGAAATAGTTTTTGTATTGAAAATTACTTAGTCCACGTTTTATAATTGTATCTGTTTTAAGTTTGTGATGACTTGTTCAGATAGCATTTGTTTTAATAAAGCCGACATTATTGTTTAGCGCTGCTTTAAAATCATCAAATTTCATACACTTTTTTACATATCCGCGAGGAATACCTTTTGCTTTTTTTTGTAGTTTATTGTCATCTAGAATTACAGCATACATTTTACTTCTTAGTCGAACAAATTCCCTAACTGGTACAAACATGAATTCATCTTTCATCTTGCCAATGACTTTCTTGTTAGCTGGATCATGAAATCCACTACTTGCTGGATAATCTGATAAATCAAATAGCTCCTTATGATTATAAATATCTTGATAAACATCCTCACATTTTATGTTATAAACAAGTAAGTCCGTATCAGTAAAAGCAACTCCTAAAGTCGTATATTAGCCATTTTGAAATATCAAGTACAGCTGCACCAACATAAATCGGTTTATTTAACTTTAAATTTGTCTTTCGTCGCTGTATTGCAACAAGATTTTCATTAAATATTTTCATACTGACAAAACCGTCATCGTTGAGTAATTTATATCTGCGATATACAGCATTTACAATTTCATTATTGACTCGCTTTCTAATATTTTCCATAGTCTTACCGAATACTGAATTGTTCATCAACTTGAAAAAGTTTTTCTCAAAGTCAGTCTTAGCAATAGCACGACGTTTGGTATTTAAATCAATATAATCTGCCATCCAACGACATTGATTAAATTTTAGCAAGCGATGAACCTTCCTAAGGACTAAGTTGTGGTCGACTGCTTGTTTGAAATTTTTGTAATGTATCACGTAATTCCGTTTACTGAGTAAATTTGGAACTAGCTTATTAACGATCAAAGTTTTTGCTGTTGTCATTGCCTGTTGTTCAGGCGATAATAAACTATAATCGATCATCATTGACTCTGCACAAAACGGATAGTCGTTATGTAGATCATGAAGTTGTCGGCGATAATCAAGATCAACGTAAGCAAAATAATTGACATTTTCTGGGAGATTTTTTCAGTTTCTTTAAGAAATTGATCTGGAGTTATCCAATGAAATCCACTGTACGGCATTGGCTCTGACATTGCATATCCATACAAATTAACAGTGTCCAGATAAATAATATAATTTGACGGGAAATTTTTATCGTAATTTTTTAGGTCCTCGTTGTTAGCTACCGCATATTTTTTGGTTATAATGCTCATTCCGCCGCGAACCCCTTTTTCAATAAAATTAAACATATCAACATCAGTTAAGAGGTCCAATTCTATCCTACTTGTTTTAGCAGAGCATCCCATGACAATCCTGGCGCAGAATAATACCAACATGGATCTAATCCATAATTTTCATGACTAACTTTACGAAAGCTCTCGAACACATCGGCGAGTAATAGCACATCTGTTTTCAAGTATAAATCATGATAACCACCAAATGTCTTACAACCAAATTTATTCCAGTTTCTTGTGCGTAACTATATTCACCATCTGATACACCTTCACCTTTTAGCTGCGAGTAAAATTTATCTTTGTCGGGCAGAGAAGTTTCATCAAATCTGCTTCAGTCGTCGAGATACTCGTACGGAAAGACACCTTTTTTTTGTCAGGTAGGCATACTCCCTACCAAAGCAACTTTGTAGATTACCAAAATTGCTACAACCTTTTACAAGCTCATCCAGCAGACTGTCGATGAAACGTAATTTGCCGAGCGTAACTGACATATACTTATCAAAATTGTTTGGAATACATTTTATTACATTATTTAATTTTAGTTTAGATTTAATTTCCTCATCGCCAAATGCTTCGACAATGATATGACTATCATAACCACGAAAATTATGTAAAACGACAGAAATAAAATTCTGACGCATGAAATTTCAAATTACAATTATTATGTGCGGCTCCACGATATTGGCCGGTTAGATGACAGTGATCGCGCACTTTATCGAGGCCGAGGATTAGTTTCTCGCAGATATGACAATTAACTGCCTCAGAAAAATCAAGTTGTTGTTTTGGTGTTATATTTATTGGAGCTGTTTTAGATATCTTGTCGGTGATTTTATTAACATCATCTATTAAATATTTTAGTAACCACACGGCAGGATTTTTACCCCTACAAAATTTTATTTGACTTGAAAAATTGTCGTTAGCGCAACAAACTATTTTATAAGCTGCTCCGCATGGGACATGTTGTATTTTTCTGGTACTTGATTTATTTGGATCATTTTCTGCGCCTGCCGCAGGAACAAGCAAACACTCGAAGTCAGCATAAATAACAAACGAATACTTAATTTATGATTATAATTTTTAAATTTTAAAACTTTTTCTTTCTCTGTTGGTATTGTTATTTTTTGAACATTAATACAGTATTTGAGATGATCTTGTAGTTTTTCATTTTTCGAAAAACCTTGTAAAGAGCGATAACAAAAATATTTCTTATTTTCATCTTTGCTATATTGTCTGCCAACTAGACCATTCAAGGTTTTGATCCAAACGTAATGTCCTTTATAAAAAAAGCAAGTTTATTGTGTTTTGTGTAGCTTTTTCTGAGATGTGTCTGGGATAAGCATTTTCACGCTCGTCAAGACCAAACACATTAACTGAAACAGCACTTTGTCCCTCAAACTTTGGTATTTGATTTTCTGCAACTGGAAAGTTAACGCCGCTAAAATTTAATTTTGATACGTGACTAATATACTTGTCGACGCGATCAGCATTTTCTTCTGCTGGAAACATCGCAGAGAGAATTGCCCATTGGAAACACTTGTTATCAGAGTTCTTTACGTTTATGCAACATTTTTTGTTTTTAATCTTTTGAGGCAGGTCAACGTAAGAGTTACCGCGAAGTACGTTATATCTTGCTGTGTGAAATAAAACTTCCTCCATCACCACAAATTTCCAACTTGATCCTGATGCAGTAAATTCTTCCAATTTTTTATTTATTTCCTGATGTATTTCATCGGCAACTGAGGAAATATTTGTTCCAGCTAATATTTTTTGTGCTTTAGCTGTTAAATATGGTTCGGCAATCTCTGTAGCTTCTTGAGATGCATGTAACTTTGATAAAATAACTTGGTACTGTACTATTAGTTTGATACTTTATGTACTGCAAATTCTAGCGTTACAGTCGGATATAAGAGGTGCAACAAATGTGTAGAGTTAAAATTTGGTACAATATTTTGATTATCAAATTTATAACTGTTATCGAATCCTGCAAAAGCTTTAGCTATTTTTGTAGGCTTTTTTGGCTATATCTCGCAATTTCAGCATTGTTATATAACATTTTATATATTTAATTGATATTGCAAGTTGAAAAACCAATTAGAGATATAAATTGTTTAAGGTATAATGACACAAAATTTGAGTTACATCAGACTGAAGGCAGAGGAACTGAAAGAATATCATGTTCATCCAATTTATAATAGTTATGCGGGGAATATGTTAGGTTCAGTGATTCACGTCAAGTACGGAAAACCGTTTGGGAAATTAACACCAGCTGGTTATAAGATTAGCGTAAAATCGGAAGGAGATACCGAGCGAGCTGAACTGTTTAAAAACGATTTTATTTATACGCTGTTTTGTGATGAAATTCAAGAAGGACAACGAGTATATCATGTCAACGGTAAAGTTAACGATGATAATATTGAAAACTTGTCTTTGCAAAGTGAATTTCAACCTCATCCTATGCTTGATCTTTATGAGGCATCTGACAAAGGAATTATTCGAAATATCCAAACAGAAAAAGTTGTTGGTTTTATGAACAACAGCGGTTATCTTAGAATAACTGTTAGAGGAACACTAACAAATAACGTCAATTATTCATCACATCGTTTTGTTTACGAAACGTTTAATGGACCTATACCTAATGATTTGGTAATAGACCACGTCAAAGATGTTAAAACAGACAATCGTCTAGAAAACCTCGAACTTATCACGCCTAAAGAAAATAGCAGACGAGGACGAGGAGGTGGTATTAATTACAGATGTTCTGCTAAACCTATAATACCATATAACATTAGTTGTTGTGAAGAACAAGAATTTCCTTCGATAACAGCTGCAGCAAAACATTTCAAATTTCATCCGGCAACAATAAAATATTTCGCAGATTGCAGAACAAAATCAGCAACATCAATGTCAACATTTGACAGAATCATCTTCAAATACAGCAATAAATTTATTTCCCAGCTCGTTTTTAGTTAGGCAATTGTGAGCAAACATTAAAACATCATCTTTGTTAAATTTTATTGTCATTACTGTGCTATCATTAAGATTATTTTGTTCTGCCGCTGTTAGCAGAATTTTATTAGAATCACCTTGCATCACATTAACGTTGACCGACTAAGAACTATATCCCGACAAACATTTTCACACTGCTTCGGCTAATTCTTTGTACTTTAATATATCAACTTTTTGATGATATTTTATCTCGTTAGTCATTTATAATAATAAATTAGATAAAAGTATATTACAATATGGACTTGATGAAACGACTTGCTGATATAATCGCGGACGATGCTGTCTTTGGCGATAAACACAACTCTGTTGGTTATACAGAAGACTATATTCTATTTAACAACGACAACGAACAAGACGAAATTGTTGGCGTGGTTGATAAAAAGATTACAGCAGACCGACAACTGGACGATATGATGTTAAGTATCATATCACAAAGAAAATCTCGAAATTTAAGTTTTCAGTAGATGAAAATCAGTCGTTTTGGCGGCTGATAAAACCCTTTTTAAACATTAGAATCCCGCGCCGACAGAAAAATATAAAATTCGACTTATATTTGTCAAGATTTTTAACCTAATGACGATCTTTGACGATCGTAGACAATATCTACTATCGTTATGTAAACCAGTAAAATGTAAATCTGTCAAGCGTAAGTACGAGGAAATTTATAACAATATTATTTTATAGACCGAGTTGGAACCCAGCTGTTAAATTTATCGCTATACCCACGCCACTTGACAAGGCTTTTGTTGCCGCTTTTCCTAATAACTGTTTCAATAACAAACATATCTTGCTCAGTTTTCTGCAGTTCTTGCTCGTAAAAACTACCGGTTATTGGCTCACCCAATAAATCCTTCATCGCGTATGTTACAGGTATTGTCAGTAAAACTTTATCAACAACAAATACTTCTTCAGTCCAGTTTGGGGTAAATCCTTTCTCAAATATGTTTTTGGTCAGAGAAATTCTAACTTTATCACCAACTTTAAATTTATGTCTGCGGTACATGTTTTCATTTGCAACAATCGGATTTTTAATTGCGTCATTTGATGACATTTTTATTGATCTGTGTTTCGTGTTATTATATTTGTTAATAATTTGTGAAAGATCATCAATATATCTGTTTGTGTTTTAGCTGTCAAATGTTTATGTATCAGCTCGTTTAGAGTACGATTAAACCTTTAAATGAGTACGCTTTTTCCCTCATTTCCTGTAACATATTCTTTTATGTTATTTTGTTCCAAACATTGCTCAAATTTTTTATTAAAAAACTCCGCTCCGTGATCAATCCAGATTCTGTTTGGTTTTTCTTTCTGTACTAAAGATGACCTGTTTTAGTGCATCTGTTATCGATGTTCCTGTTTTATCTGAAACGGGTACACTAAACGCGTATTTACTAAAAACATTTATGACGTTAAAAAAGATATTTCTTTGGAGCGCCATCAGCGCCAACGTTAAATTTAGCAAGACTTGACACATCAACTAAATCTATCGTCCAGATATCGTCAACGGCATTTGCGACAACCTTACGTCGTGGAAATGTTTTTTAGGTTTATGTAGATGCCAGATCATCATACAATTCTTTCCCAAGACCAGACTCTCCGAGTACGAACTTATATTTTCTTCCTATCATTGTTTGAACTAACCTTCTATCAAATGGTTCTCGCATATTTGCAGGTTTTATATCTTTAAGTTCGTCTGGCATTACCTAATTACAGTCTGATTTTGATAGAGTGTTATCAGGACGTTCATAGCACGATGACAAGTATCATGACGCATTGCTATTGCATCGACTTGATTATAAGGTTCTTGTCCTGGTAAAGGATTATCGTTTTCGTCTAATTGTTCGTGTAGTGGATTGTACGGCCCAGTATATTTATGGCCAGGCAATGTCCAACCAGTCCTCGGCCTTGGTAATTTTCCAATAAATTTGTGAATGGTAATGCCGCTGCCAATTACCTCACGTCGATTGCATGACTGACAGTATTAACAATTTGATCTTGTTATATACAAAGATCTTTATCACAATTACAATTACATTTCATTTTATTTTTTAATCGTCGACAAAATATTTTGTCAGAATTTCAGATTTTCAAAGATTTTCAGAAATTATAAAATAATTTTGAATATTATTTACCTTCGTCAATTAATCATCTACTAAAATAATTATGTTGGGGCACATTCCAGCTCCGGATAATTTCTTTAAAAACATACTTTTGTTTCTACCGCAAACAGCGCAAATGCTTTTTAACATTATTCTATTTTCTTGTTTTGTTTTTCAGTTGTCGCATCCTTATTCTCTGTCTAGTTTTACATTTGGGACAGTAGGTTGAAATATTCCTTAGTTTGGATAAAATTCATTTCAATCTCATCAATAACTTGAGAAGGTTGATTGTCAAACTGTAAAATAAATTTTAAAAAATTAAATTTAGGCTGGAACATCTGTCGGATAAACATAATACAATAATAGCCACAGGCTGATGTTCCAACCGGCTGTAGTTGATTAGACGAGTAATTTATTTTTTAAATTTTGTAAAAATATAATTTTTTTTATAAGATCACTCGGAGGAATTCAAATAAATTATAATTATTATTGTAAACAGCAACACAATGAGTGTCGGATCCATCATCGAAGTTTTGTATATTTGCAACACACGAACCACCTGCTGGTACATTATCTAATTCGTCTTTGGAATATACTCCACGAAATCCGACAATGTCATTTAATTTTTCAATTATATCGAAATTAATCAAAGGCGTCTGGTGCCTGGTAGAGTCATTCCACGTCCTATCACTAGCAGGTTGGAATTAGACTGCCTGCTAACCCCGTTAGCAGCGAAGCAAAAGGAGTAATTCCTCCTTGTTTTGTTTCTCCTGGCGACTTTCTCGAATTCCTTTTGCTGACATTTCATTGTTGTTCTTTCCCCTGGCGATAAAATCGTTGTTTTCTTTGGGGCTTCTTTTTTTTTTTTAGATTTCCTCGCTGGCAATTTTGTCGCTGGTGATTTCTTTTTAGCTTGCTTTATATTATTTATTGTTATGTAAAATTTGTTTGATTCCATCTCCTGATACCAGATACTGTCCCTGACGCTGCTGCTAGTCCCAGTGTTCCTAATACCGGTAGAATCTTTGCTAAAATTACAGAAAGCGCTGGTCCAAAAATCCGCCGTGTTTTGCCATCGCTATTACTTGTGCAACAGATAACCTAAGGATAAAAGGTTTTCCTTGATCTAGCCTATTGATTTGGTTTTGAGTTAACATTACTTTCACTGCGGACACGCCCGTCTTTGAGGATATCATTACAGAGCCAGAATTACGTTTAGCAACCACCCTGATAATTTTTTAATTTGACCGGGCGCAAGGTATATTTCTCTAGCTGTATATTATGTTTTCATTTTCCTTGATTATATCAAGGTTGATAGATTAAACTTGGACAGTCATTCTACCTTTGACTGAGCCAATCGTCAAGAATCGATCGCTAGACACAAGCGCAAATGCGTTTAGAGGATCCAGTGGAACTTGTCCAAGCGTCCAAGTTACTTTTATTTCTGCAGTTGAATTAATCATTCGATCGGAGTGTTTTGATACGTCAAAGAAAAAGATCGGATAAAGAGTACGAAATTCTTCAACGTTAATCTGTGATCCGCTGTCAGCGTCCAGATCTTCGTTCTGGGTATTGTTTAGAGTTTATTCTGACAAATATTGTTCTAACGTTAGTGTTATAAAAAATACGGCGTTATTTTGTAGCTGGCTACCAAGTCGTGCTGTTTTCTGAAACACAACGAATCATGCCTTGGTACTTGTTCGCTAGAAGTAGCTATAATACGCCGTGTGTAATCGATTGCGTTAGGAACACTTGTTTGATATATTTAATGCTGAAGAAAATAAACCGTTTTTGTAAAAGCCTCTAACGTTAAGTTCTGCTAACCTAGATATTGATGGAACAATTCGAGGCATCCAATGTGCTAATTTCGTAATCACAAATTTATAATTGGTTACACCAACCTGAATAAGACAATTATTTTGGTCTGCCCGTTCTAAAATTATAGAGTGTTTCAGCCCTCGAAATTCCTTATGATAGTCGCGACAAAATCCAAATATTGTGCTTAACGGCAACATCATTGTTATTTGTTGTGATCTTGCTGCAAGAGATTTTTGCTTGATATATTCTTCGTTATATTATCCGTTTCGTATATTAACAAAAGACTTGTTGACTAAATCTAACATAACTTCTCCATCGGCAGCTTCAGCTGGTGGTGTTATACTAAAGTTTCTGCATGCTGCTGTCAACAAAATTCTTGTGTCGTCTGCGTTTGCAGCTGCAGCTGGTGCGGCTATTCCAAGGATTCCAGCATTCGCTATAAGACAATTCGCTATAAGACAATTTCTAACTATCACAACATCTGCGGCAGCGTCAGCGTCATGTGCAAAAACACCGCCTAAAATAAACTCACTTCCAACAGCTTATCTTTGAACCACATCATATTTGTTGCAATTGATCTCGAATAATCTTCGCTAAATGAAATAATAATACTTGCAACCGGTAACCAACTACCAATATCCTCCACTGTCTGATTTTCTAGTTGATATCGTGCACCTTTAAATAAACTCAGTATACTCGAATTATGTTGCTGTATTGTCGGTATCATATTCCTCACCAAAATCAAGATAAGTTTTAATGACATTTTTTATTTTATAATCGCCACACTTTGGACATAAAATTGTAATGTCAGATCTGAGGCAAATCTAATTTTCCTCTTATTTTGTTTACCAGCTTACGTACCAACTCCTCACCGCGTGGAGACAGTAATTGTTTGTTGTAGCTACCATAGCTCGTTCTGTTTCCGCTGTTTTTGCACTATCTGATATTGCTCGTTTTATTTCCGACACCTTAGGTGTTGCGCCCTTAATTAATTTTTGTCCTGCTGCACTGCCTGCTGCACTAGCTGTCTCCGTCGCAAAAGCTTTGCTGGCATCAAGAGCAATTGGTGCTACTTTACGTGCAATTCCTGGGATATTTTCGACCACCTTTGTAAATATATTTCAAAAAAATCGACCTACACTAGTTCTTCGATAAACTTCCTTTTGTCTCATCTTGTTATTAAATTAAGTTTAAAAAATTTACGTTGTGCGTAAGTGTAAATAATACGTGACACTTTCATTGTTAAGATCTATTTGTCGTCCTGATTGATCTGTTAATTGCATTGTTATGCCCGTGATCTGGTTTTCAGGAGTAATCGGATAGTATATTATTTGTCGAGGAGTAATTTGTATCAGTGAACCAGATGGAACATCTGGTGAAAAACTATAGATTGTTTGACCTTGACTTCCCTTGGCTGAGTAAGATCCTAGTGCAATAAAGCAACTGATTAAAATTGTATTTACTTCTGTTATGTTAACTGGAAGATCTCCGTCATACGACACACTTTGTTCTGCAACACTGCCATACTGTCGACGATTAAATCCTAGCAACGGTGCGATACTAGTCTCTGGAGAAATATCGATTATCAAATTATTTTTAATGTGATTCTGACTCGTAGCGTATTATAGTTTGGAGTTAATTCAAAATTGTTTGCGGCAGTGTATTTTGTTATCAGCTCTCATATCGTTTTGTTGAGATCAGTTACATTATATGCTCCCTGTTGTATTTTTATCTGATACCCAAGCACCAGAATTAAATGTGAAGTTATTAACGTTTGTTTTTACATTTGCCATAAAATGTCATAACGTAGCTGAAATTAATCCAACTGCGTATTGTTTACCGGGATCCAGTATTGTTGGCGGATCATAGTGGACAGAAATGTTTGCTCTGTCACTCGTTGTTTGTGACGAGTCAAGTAATAATGTTGACATTTATATAAGATCGCCATGTAAAATTTCATGTTCGTCAGTTGTTAGTAATCCTTTCGATCTAAGATTATCTAATATGTCCACGATCTCGCCGTCGATTTCAGTACCTGTATTACCTGCTTCTTTTGATGATATTAATAAGATAAGTCGGTCAACCAGTTCGGCGTTTGATGTAAAAACTTTAACACCTGTTCCAGAGGTTTCCTCTGGTATTTTTTTTTTTTTATCTTTCGTAGTTATTAAATAGCCTTTTAAAATTCCAACTTTTGAAATAATCTTCTGGTCTATTTCGATACTGCACTGCTGTTGTATGTAAAACATCAGCAATAATTCCTTTTCTTATAGTATCCATCACCGCCAACATTTCTCCTTCTGTTTTAGCTTCTTCTATACTTCTATCAGTTTCTATACCAGATGTAGAAATTTCTTCTATTTTTTTATATTAAATTTTCAAATTTTTCATTTGACCATTTTCGAATATCTCCAATGTCTTTCATATTATATTTTTCTAAAAAAAATCATTGTATTCTTCGTTCGACATTTCTCCACGTGCATTTTTTCTGAAAAATATCATCTTTTTTGAGTGGCATTATTTCTGCGATAGATTCAGTCATCACTTTTTGTTGCTCAGCTAATTCCTTAGTTTGTCCTGATAAATTCTGTATCAACCTTCTTAACTCAGCTGGATTAACCGTCAATCTTGCAATAGCATGTTGTAGCGCAAGAGGGTTGTTTATTAATATGTCAAATTCAGCCTGTCGTGCAACAGGATCAGCAATATTTCTAACAAGTTCCTCTACAATATTTTTAGTTTCTTCTTTCGATCTTTCTCTGAGTAAACCTAACAAACCTTTCTTTTTAATTTTTTTTCTAGTTCTTCTGGAGAAAACGCAGATATTTCTGGTTGTTTGCCAAATACTGCTTCGGTAAGAGGTTTAAAAAATTTAGCGGTTGTTTCTTCTGCTTGAACTTGTCCCCGACGAGCTTCTTCTACCCTTTTCTTAAAAGCAACTTGAGATGCTGCAAGCTTTTTCAGTAATTCATTTTGTTTGATGATAATCCGTTATTTATTTTTATATGCGATATAAAATTTGTTATAGAAATGTGTCAGTACAACAATGAAACATTTTATCCGGATCACGCCCTAGTTTATCAAATAAAAAGAAATTGTATTTGTCTTTGGTCGTTTGATGATATAATTCAATAAATTTATCCTTCGTTACGTCACGGCATTGCTCGTTTGCAATATTTCTCACATCAACATTATCGAGTCTAGGAAATAATATAAAACATCACTTTTTTCACCTAATACATCTATCAACGTTGTAAAATCCTTGCGCGAGATAAATTGAATTACATTTAGTGTTACGCGATAATGAAAAATACGACTTAATCTTATTCATCTCCTCGTTATTTAGTGGAATATCGTCAAATACAATTATTTTATGCTCGGACGAACCAAGTTCGTTGACGGGGATTAATTTGTCTGGTTGTTTTATTAAAATATATCATCGCCAGCGTCAAGCTCATCACGAGGTTTATCGTTGTATTCGCGCAATAACTCGTATTTATCTTGTTGCGGATTAATTGTGTAAATGTATACCCGATCGTAGTTAAAGTTATCGCTGAGTAAGAGATTTAACAAAAGATTTGTTTTACCAGAGCCTGTACGACCAACAATAAGATAATGACAATCTGGAAGTTTGTTATTGTGTTTATGTTTAATTAATCGTTCGGTGTCAAAATTTAATATCGTTGACTTCGCCATTGTTGTTATATAATTTTATGTTATATAATTTACATAATATGACCTATCACACAAAGTTTGGAACATTACTTACAGGATATGTTTCCGCTGAAGAACCACAATAACCGATACGTCATCGCTAGTCAAAAACACTGCCGACACAATGACAGAAAACCTATTTATGTCAAATAAAGGAGTTCTAGGTTTAGAAACAAATTATCCTCCAATAAAAGTTGTTGAACACAAGCTGTTAGTTATGCACAACTAAAATCCGTCGACAATAATAAACTATCATGGACAGGAGGAATTTTAAGCGGTAACTTGGATATGTCAGGAAAAAAAGTTGTAGACTTGGAAACCGCATATCCACCAAGAAACTTAGATCAAACCCAAGCGATAAGTAATTTGCAGTTGAAATATGTGGATAATAACAAACTTGACAAAACCGGTGGAACCGTTACAGGCATTATTAACATGTCAAGTAAAAGAATTGTTGGGTTGGAAACCGAGTATCCACCAGCAAACGTTGATAACACACAAGCGGTGAGATATAAGCAACTACAATCCCGATAATAAACTTAACAAGGGCGGCGATACCTTGTAATGAGAAATAACTCAAAAATAACTGGATTACCAACAACTTCACTAACACCAGCTAATGAGACTGATGCTATTAGTTACGCTCAGTTAAAAAAAGAACTCACCCCCTATTTTAAACAATCCGGTGGACCACTATCAGGTAACAAATATGAGAGACAAAAAAATAACAACAACATATGTTCTGGTGGTGGTATAAAACGAACCAAAAACAATGTTGGGTATATTCCAACACTTTTTAAGGCAACTGATAACCGAGTTGGCTTTGAGGTAAGTTCATCATCATATTATCCTGAAAATTAACCAAATTACGCTTTCCCTGATAAACAAGAATGGACTACTAACGGAGAAGTTGAAAACTTTGGATTAAAATTAAATGTCCCATTGACGTCGTGTTACGTATCGGCTCGTTTAAAGTAACATAAAGAAAACAGCGAAGACAACAAGCTTTGTAAGTTTTAACAAAAATAATTTATTTCCCTAGAAAACACGGTGAAAAGGTGAAAATATGAAATAGGACTTACGATTTGCGAAGAAAATCCAAATATTTGTCCTAGAATTGTGACAAACATAAGTCCTATCAATAAACAGTTCAAATTGAAGCTAGTCTGAATCTCAATTCTGTTCCAAGATGGTGGATGATGACGTCAGAAGAAGTTTTTACACAAATGTCCAGAATTTTCACTTGGAATCACAATTTGTACTGTTCTGTTTCAATTTAGAATTAATTTACCAAATGTCTTTGTCCAAATCCAGTTGTGTAGTTCTCCAGGGAAAATAATTATTGTTTAACAAGTAGATGAACTACAGCTGTCATCTATAACAATATACATCTCGCTCTACAGACGTACAAATGAACAACTCTTTCCAGCACCAGAAAAAGAATACCTTCTTCTCAAGGTATTAGAACGACTCTACAAGGTGTTAAAATATGACTCTGACCACTATTTCATAGAGACATAAGTATTTAAACTGAACGTAACGTCATATTTCATGTACACGCACGAGGAACGCGTGGTGATTTCGAAATCTCACCATCGCAATACAAAGTGTAAACAAGTATAATTAGAAATGACTTCGGCCACAACCAATCACTTTTGCCTACTGTTTACGTAAGTCGGCAAACCATGGCATGTAAAATCGTGCTCATGCGAGTCATATTTAAGTTCTAAATAAACACGATGTTTCTCTCAAACGTCAGACCCTGTGAATATAACCATCACAACAATAATAATTATATATAATGATACAAAAATGAAATAGAAAGAATTCAAATTTTAACACACAAGTAATTAAACTACATGGTCGTAAAAATTGCTATTTGGCAATTTCATTTGCGAGGTCGATTAAACTCCAGTGTTGGTCGAATTTATAATTGGCAATTGGAAGGATCAAACAATGATATAGACTGGGTAATATTATACAGTACATCAGACACTTATATTTCAACAACACAATATTTTACGATTCCAACCGCAAATACTGTCAACAAGTATTTGTATTTCCGAGTTTCTGTTATCGCTGCTGAACATCCGTTTCCAGGATTGACAGCATTTCAAATGTACACACTTGATGATCAGATTTAATCTAACGTTGTAAAATAAATGTCACAAATACTTACATTCATTGCGAGAGAAATTTATGATAATAGTTTTTAAACCCAAAATAGATGCTGGGGACAAATCGCTATCAGCACATGTGATAAATATTAGGAAAATCTTTTTAATTCCATCGATAAACTCTCCAGTGTCAGAAGAAGAAAAATATTTTATTCTCGTTATGCATATGCGAGGACCACAACTACTTGAAGCAATAAGAAACCTTGATATTATAAGTAAACACTGTCATCCTGATGTTTGTGTAGAAGAACATAAATAAATTGAAATCCTGCTAAAACAAAATATTGCTCGAGCTTAATTCTGAAAATCTAGATTTGATTATAAAATCAAACTTAATAAAAGAACGAGCTTACGGTGAAAGAGTAGATTTAAAAGAACGAGTAAACAATAGCCATGATGACCTCGACAAACTAGCGGAATCTAAGATAATAGGAATAAAAAGGAACAAGAAGTTATACAATAGTTTTTCAAAACGAAATTTTTTAAAACATCTCGGCATGTACTACCACGAAGAGGAAACCCTAGTTAAAGTTGTTGGAATGACGCCGGATACGGGGTTAATTATAAAAGCATACTCAAACGCACTCCTACCAATGGTGCGTAAAAAACCCACAGAATTTTATCCGAGTACTGTTAACAAATCTCTAACAATAATCAAAGATTTTGACAATGAAATTAGTAATCTCAGCGATGATGAGCGAGAAAAGTTTTTTTAGGAAGTCAATCAAACAACATTTGGTGTAGGGATTGGTTGTTATTACGACATTGGTGAAGAACGCGATGTTCCACTTCCATCACTCCAACGCTCTAGACAATTATCACTGCGAAATTATTACAATGAAGTCGATAAAATATTCACAAAACAATACGAAAAATTGTGGCTTAAAGTAAATACATTTACTCAAATTACCTTACATGGACGAAAATCACTCCTAAAATTAATGCTGATAAATTTCGTAGTCGCATATGCAATTATCAGACAATATTTTGTCCTCAAAATTTTTACTTTGAATCAAATAAGCTTGGTACATGGGTTTATTGATGAAATAGAAAGAGAATACAGTAATTTGGTGAATGAAACAGATTTTTATGAATGTGAAGTAGAAAACACGTTTGATTCCTACAGTTGGTTAAAGAAAAATGAGGTATTGACAGATGAACGACATAAGGATACTTCGTCTGATGATTATGACAAGTACAGAGATTTTATAGCTGATCCTAACAGTAATAAGTTCCGTGAGTTTCTTGATTCGATTGTTGGTGCTAGAGTTTTTAATATTATATAAAACTGTAAGCAAATATTGTATAATGAAAAAACAGAACATCGATTTCAATCATATTTCAGAAGAAATTTCAGAACAAGATGTTGATGCTCTAATGCAATATTTCAGATATTATTATAAAAACCTTTGGTGTGTAAAACAATGTTACAAGTATTACAGTAGAATACTTCGAGTAATATCATATTTACCACTGCTCATGACAAGCTCTGGTATAATTTCAAGTGGCGCATCATTAAACCCGTTTTCATTAATAATATCTGGTGCTGGTGTTTCTCTTTCAACGGCGTGTAAAAAAAATTAAGCCTCGACTTGAGACTAAAAAAAAAAATGCTTGTAAAACAGCTAGTATCACTTACAAAAAATTACTTTGATCAGATACGATCTTATTTACGAGGTGTAAAATATGATATGGACGACGTAATACGAGAGTTACATATTATTGACAGTACGTTACAGATATTCTGCCAATGAGAGTTAGAAAGTACGAATATAATTATCAAACAAAATATGATGATGACAGGGTATAAAATTTTGTCTAATCTTTAGAAATAAAATAATCTCAAACAAATGTTTCGCTTACCTGCTCACGTACATCCACTTGCAGAGTATGTATGTATGTATGTATGTATGTATGTATGTATGTATGTATGTATGTATGTATGCATGAATGCATGAATGCATGTCTGCCTGCCCGTATAATAATAATAATAATAATAATAATAATAACGTAGACTATGTACAGTACCTAGAAGCTAATTTTAAAGAAATACTGCCCTGTTTGTATCCTCTCATTCATTTTAAGAATCTTAGAAAAAGTTGTTCTACTAAAACTTGTGTCTTATCTGAATTCATATAGTCTTTTCAGCAATGCACACTCTGCATATCGCCCTTGCATAGTACTGTAACTGCCCTTCTTAGAATAGTTAATGGCCTCTTCTCTGCTTTTAGATAGTGAAAATATTGCTATCCTCACCCTCCTTTACTTGTCTGCGGCATTTGACACAATAGACCATGATATGCTACTTCACCGTCTCCAGCAGGTATTTGGTTTTCACGATACAGCTTTGCTATGGTCTAAATCCCACTTGATGAACAGGACCTAAATTGTGTATGTAAATTAAGAATAATCCAGCCGAATTGATCTAAGGCACTGCTATCGGTTCAGTTATCTTCATTCTATACACTCAGCCACTCGCATGTGTCATAGATCGACATAAAATGTCTCACCAATTATACGCTGATGACACTCAAATATGTAAATCTTGCTACCCAACTGAAGCTGAGGGTACCATCCAAGGCCTGGAGAGGTGCATTTCCGATGTGTAGTCATGGATGACATGTAGCAAGCTGTAAATGAATGATGATAAACCTGAAGCCATCCTGATCACCACACAAAGACTTTCTCATTCACATCCTATACCTCAAACAATATGTATCAGCAATACCAACATTAAATTCAAGCAGCCGGTACGAAACCCAGATATCGCCTTCTCCAGTACGATCTCATTACACCGATATGTAATGAACATATGCAAGGCTGCATATCTGGACCTGCGACGCATCAGCTCCATTCGCAATTTTCTTTCGGTTGACGTCACTAAAACACTTGTGCGTTCTTTAATACTTTCAAGACAGGACTATTGTAAATCGTTGATACAGAGTTCGTCTCGGTATCTTCTAAAAGAACTTTAAAACTTGAAAAAAGGCTGCCCGGATCATCCTTAGAGTACGACGAACTGAATAAATTTCTGAAACCTTCACTGTATGTTCACTATGCTACATTTCGTTGATTGGCTCCCGTCCAATATACATATCGGACCTCCTATTCCGACACTCGCATTCTCATTGTTACAACTGTTGGAAGGAAATCATACCAACAACTTTTTCTCGCGTACCAGGGCCCAGCTGCCCATAATTCTTAGATACAAGGACAATGTGATCTCATTCAACAGTACTCTTGTAACTCACCTACTTCGACTACAAAAGCAGACCTGAAGACTTCATAATATTTGCTTCCTTAATTATTATCAGTATGTTTTTGTTTTGTAATATTGTCTTGTTTTTCTTTTGTAAAATTGTTGTTGTATATGTTTCTATGTCTTATCTAATACTGTGAAGCGCTTAGACCAGGGGTGTTCAACGTTTTTCGGCCAATGGCCAGATTGCATTTTCTAAGACCACTCGAGGGCCGCAAACATTAATTTCTTTAATATAATTACTGTTCACGGGCCAAGTTTTTGTGTTGTTGTAATTTGCCCTGAGGCCAGACAGAACATGTTCGCGGGCCAAATCCGGCCCGCGGGCCAGGGGTTGCGCACCCATGTTTTATATCATTAGGGTCCAGTGTCGGTTTCTTCAACATAAATTTTATGATGACAGTATTGAATGATGATAGGAATTCCCTGGAGGGGAGAGAATTATTGATAACCTAGGTTAGTGAAGACAACGTTGAATCTAAGCACTCAAGCAGCAGTGTTGTCAGAATTAGATCGAGCTCATATGACTTTAGGGCGCTCTCCATCAGAAATGTATGTACCTAATCCATAGATACAGTTTCAAATGCTGCTAACGGTTCGATAACACTTTTGAATTTATATTATGCACTTCTATGTTGGAGCGTAATTGTCAAGCAATGACCGCAAGCTCTTGTCAAGTTGTCCTACTGTAGGAGGTAACAAAGTTGATAAGTTTGTTTGGATGTTATCCATTAGATGGGTTCTGTTTATCATACGGAGGTTTTTCTTAGTAACAAACAGAGATGGAATGCTTTCGACTTATACGTTGAGATGGCATATGACGCAGAGGTGATCTAATGCAAGTTTGTAGGATACCAAAGAAGTCAGTAGAATATTATAATCAGTTCTATGAAGTATCCAGTCTACAATGTGACCTTGTTTATGGGTTGGTTGCCTAGCTGACTGTATGAGGTTGAAATTGTGGATAGACTAGGAGTTTTGATGTGCATGGGTTTTCAGGACAGTTAAAGTGAAAGTTGAAATCTCCAAAAATAATCACGTTACCACCTAAAGAATTTCCCATACTCCAAGTGGTTAGGAAACTGCTCCAGAGAGAGAGAGAGAGAGAGAGAGAGAGAGAGAGAGAGAGACTGAGTCAGCTTTTTGTACTAGGAGGACGGCAGTAGAGGCAAGGAAAATGGACTGATCTTTGTTCCATTGTGAATGTGGTTTGGACCAGTTTAAACGATGTGTATTCGAAATTGAAAGCTGCAGAGTAGCTAAGACGATGAATTATGGAGTTCGTTACTACAGTAGCAATTCCAACTCGGCGGGAGTTGAGTGAGAAGACTTGATGGAGTAATGGAGTGTGTTAAATCCACACACCTTGGCCCATCACCTGAATTGTTTAGCCATGTATCGTAGCTTAAACGGGTCGACTGGCTAATATAACGTCATAACGGCATGTTAAACAAAAAAGGATATTTGTATTACCGAGGCAAAACGATTAAGAAACCCCATCTAATAGTTTCCTTTACAAAAACAAGTAAAGAAAGCAAAATCATATTCAAACAAAAAAAGGCAGCAATACATCACACCAACATTGCACTACGAGTATGAATTAGCGATCAGCAATACATCACACCAACATTATGATTATCTAACATGGAGGAAAATTTAGAAATCGACCTCATAATATTGTATCCCACGCGATATCGTCAGAGGTTTACCTTTCATATTCCGCCGATTCTCCTGTATATTAGCACAGAAAATATCAATACAAGCAATACATTGTAGAATGTTTATGTAGATCGACAGACTTAAATTTGGTTCGCTTTCGTACAAATGGGCTAAATCTAGACTAGACCTGGCAATCGTCAAGCAATGGTACAAATTTCCTAATCGTAATATTATCGATGTCTATTGACAGAGTAGTAGAAAATATTTCTGTTATTCAACTCAGTGAATTATCACAATCGTTTCTCATCGAAAATCCAGTAATTTACGGCATAGCAAACAAAAATTAGACGGCATGTTCTTGAAACCAGTATGATCAAACATTTTAATGGAAATAATCTTTTCATAGTATCTGTTTAACTCATTGCTTCCTAGTTCTACAGTGCCACCTCTTACTGAGATTTATCATAATTTATACCTATGAAAATAAATGAAGATAGTTGTATGGTATCCTGTCTATCTCCTCAATATATTGTAATAAATCTGGAGTATGAGCATCTTGTTACAGCGCCCCGTTTTAAGGAATTCTTCGATTTTTGTGATTACTTGTTGCATTATTAGAACTCGGTCCAATAATCAAACAAGTAATCACAAAAATCTAAGAATTCCTTAAAACGCGGCGCTATAACAAAATGCGCATACTCCCAATTTAATAATTATGTCTTTAGTGTTTTTGTCTGTGTATGTATGTATGTATGTATGTTATCTTGACTATAGTTTGATCTCCTCAATGTCTGTCTTCTAGTATTTCTGTCTGTAATTGAATGTATGCATGTTTGTTTGTATATATATTATGTAGAGAGACGAACGGAGTAGGTAATATGGCTGGTATGTTTTTCGATGTTTCGGACTTGTCATTAATTTCATGGTTCAATGGAATGTTTGAAGTCTAATTTAATTTTAAATCTTAGAGTCGTTGACCAACACCATACGTGTCCGTCTTATCAAACCGGCCGATATAAAGTAATCGTGTAGCAGACGTACATGTACTAAAAGAGAGGGGGGTATTAAGCAGCAGGCGGTTGCCACGATTAACGACAAAATGCACAGTTTAAACTCAACGACAGCCTGGATGGTGGAATCATTTCAGTATTTCTGAAGAAAATTTGGAAATTGGAAGGACGCGATTGTGAGTTTGATAGAAAATTAGAAGAGATTGATGTGCTTAAAGAACGTATTGACGAGGCTCAGAGAAAATTGGCGGATATGCAGGAACTTGAACGCATGTTGCAAAAGGCTGAAAAACTAAGATGGATGTTAGTAAATCGTGTGGACAACAATACTATTGATTGTAGAGTGAACAAATCAGCTGCCATGAAGGTTTTTCATATCCACGGAACACATTACAAGATGGATATAGGTTCTTCTGACTCCCTCTGGATACGTGCTGTTTCCAATATAGTGTCACATAAAGCTGAGATGAGAGACAAAATCGCGGCACTTGTGTCTCTCAAGAATCGTATTCAGAAAGGAAATAGTTCTTAACTTTTTCTGCCAAACTTTTAATTACTAGAAATGAATAGAAAATACTGATCCGCCATGAATTAAATATGTAAACTATTCTCCCATGCATTTGTTCTGCACATTGACATTTGACTAGGTGGTAGACGAGAGCTCTGAACGACATGAAACCTTTAAAATGGTATTATTCAGTTCGGGTAAAAAATAAAAGAAAAAATAACTTATTCAAAAGTCACATTTATGATCTACTCTATTCCCGCTATATCGTATGGGAGGTCTAGACTACTTATGAAATGGTCCAGGGCTAATTTGGAATTCGAGCTTTCTCATAAGCAAAATGCAGATCTCAAAGAGGATAATATAAATTATAGCAGAAAATCAATATAACTACTATAACTGATGTAAATCATTCGAGAAAAGAAAAGTCAATTGAGTACATATTCAAACGTGGCAACAATCAATCTTTCAGTGTCAAATTTTCTCAAATGCAATCTACAATACTTGAAAATTCGTCATTCGAAATATTTGAAAATTTGATGGAATTAGTATCAGACACGTAGATACACAAAAGGCAATAACAAATTATGCACAGCCATAGTACAAATGTAGTGTAATTTTTTTAAGGAGGCCAAAGCAGTTGCTAACACCACGAATCCTTCATAAACATGACATCAGAAGGAAACGGTCAAAGCAGTTGCTAACACCATGAATCATAATTACATTTGTACTAGTTTTACTAATTTGTATTTCCTACTTCAAGTATATCTTGTGTTCTCCGTATCCAAACGCGAATCTTCACAAGAGCATACGATTAGTAATCGAAAGATCGTTGTCTGTCTTTGTCGTCACAGACGCTTTAGGTTCTTACTATTGGATTCACTTGATTTTTCTACTCTTTCACAATCATAAAGTGACAAATATTCCTTGCGAAAGCTCATGTCTCTGGAACTTCCAGGTGATGCGGAAACAACTGTATTCATGACCTTCCAGCACTTTCCCACATTTCATGCAAAATTATACGATGATCGTTACGCTGTTTCCTTTTGATGTCATGTTAATGAAGGAATTTAACTTCGTGTGTAGCTTGTAAAATATTCTCAGTACGGTAATGATCTGATCAAATTATGTCATTTGTAAGATAATGACGTTCAAATTCAAGCTCATCATATAATGCAATGATTTAGCAGGGATTTTCCCCGTCTTTAGATCATTCATAAATAAACAAGATTAAATGTATTAGTCAATTTGCAACCGCGACGGCAATATTTATAACACTAAAATAACCCTTGAATACGCATTTTATTTGTTTGGCAATGCTTATTACAAATAGCGTAATTTCATGTATGTAGATCAGCTTGATTTATATTTACCTGCAGTATCCAAGAATGGTTTGCATAGATACTGAAATAATATTACTGAATTAATATCATTGCTTGTATTTATTGTTATTGTAGTGCCAACAAAAGACATGAAAAGGACTGTCACAAGAAAGGTTGCATTTACAGCGACGTTCTCATCTTCTTTAGTTTCGATTTCGAAAGGACGCAGTTTGACAGGGTTGATTACAGACATACAGACTGGAATATTTACATATCCCGTACCTGGCGCATACTTTTGCTTTACCAAAATCTTTTTAATAATTCACTCAGGAGCCGTGGAAGGTGAAATTGTATTTCAAAACCAAGCGAAAGAGAACACATATGCAAATAAAGACGACGGTTTCACTCAGGAAGTACTGCTGTAGCACTTCAGTGCGAAGCCGGTCAGCGTTTATAGGTACATGATATGTTCGACTCCAACTGCAATGGATCGATGTTGTCATCTTTTACTGGCGTTTCTGTGTGGTCTTTTCATGCTGCAGCTAATTGTAATGACGCTTACCTTCTTATCTCAGGATTACAATTGTCACGAGGGCAAAATGCAGTTATGCAGCAATACAAAATGGAACACATAATTTAATCGGGTGACATAACGAAGGGACTAACAGCATATAAATGTATCACTATCATCCCACTGTGGAACTCTCTATTCCGACTTTAACCAATGTTTTCCCTTCTCGCTTAGCTGCATTAACGATGATGAATTAGCAATCGATTTCAATCTATATCTCCAACATATAGGAGACCCGAGGAAGACCGATACGAGGTTGTGTTAGATTCATATTCAAATTATAGATTTCACATTTATATATTGTTTTTAACTACAAATATCCCTAAAATGAAATTCAAATAATTTATCTGATAGGTTATTCAAAATAAGTATACCCGTAATTCCAAAGGTCGTAGCAATCTTTACACGTGCATGTCAGATACGATTATTAAATTTAAATACCGATTTGAATCCGATTGATGAATTAGTAACTATATTATATATTAAAGAAAGAATGTAAAACAACCGTATTTTACATTTAATTCAAAAATAAAGAATGGTTATTTTTGTCAATGGCTTCAAATGTTCAAATCACTGTTCAGTGACTACAATCGGAACATCCTCGTCTCTTTGCAATGTGACTTTAATGGGTTCGACTTCCTGAAAGAGATTCGAAGATAATCGTATTCGTACCTTTCTTTAATTAAACTGACCACTATACATCCAAGGTCTTATTTAGCGTGCAACGGAAAAGGCCGAGAACGTTCTGTCTGACTGCAATGACTACCCTTGGTTGCTGTGAGTTGTCACACGTGGCAGATATCATGAAGGTGGCGCATTGGGAATATAATCGATGTTATACCTTCTGCATACCAGAAAAGACCTCAGATGCAAGTAGGGACCAGTTTGAAGTGATCCTAATCTCGTGGTTTGTATTACCCGAAACAACTTTTTTATGTGAAAAAAAATCCTTGACGAGTCGTCACAATATTAACGTACTATGATACTGATTTGCTTCAATTTCTTGATTAAAAAGCGGCAAGAATAACATTATAAGTAAATGTGCAGGTATTTCATGGATGGTAGAAATGGGTATAAACGTTCTCAGGTGTTGTTTCCGGTACCTATCAGTTATGAATAATCACGCCTTCTGTCAGACTAGATTATATTAGTTTCTCAAAGTGCAATGAATGAATTACTAAATATATAAAATGTTAATAAAATGTTATGGGCTCTAATTTTACAATGTACCTCTGAAGTCCAGGAAGTTAAAATGACCAAGCGGATATAGCACTTTTTCATTGGTGCAAATCTGAGGCGAGGCCAGTCTGTAAACTCTATACCCCAAAACATACCCATCAAGGTCATTTTTAAACAGCTAGTATAACTAGTGAGGAAAACTTGGAAAATTCATTTCCTTTGAAACTTTTAACCCTACGCAAAATATGAAGCTGTAGAGCGCCACCTAAGTAGCATCTCATAGTCAAGATCGTGTAATTTATTCGACTCACATGGTAATGACACACTGATCAAATTAGACGCAAGGGGTGTTTTGGAAGCTTTCTATCTTTTTGTCTAATGCAAGACAAAAACCTGAAATGTAAACGTTACCATTTCAACCTGCCCTCAAGCCTGTAGCTGTTATTTCGTCATAATATTTTCACTGACGTCATGATCACCTGATGCCATGTCATCACTAATACCAACGTAAGCAAGAATTTAAGGCTGATTCGAGCATTTTTGTCAATGAAAATATTGCAGGAATAACATTAAAGAACTAAATATACATTATTGTATTAATGTTTAAAACGTTTTCGATGATTATTCTGAATAACTACAATTTTGTAAGTATATATTTTTCCAATTATATTCAAACGCTTACCAATTTGGGAAATATCACTATGGCTACCTGTGATTATATTTTCAGAGAGTCGATGTTTATTGGACTCTCATCAGAAAGAATACTTCGTGTTCTAAATGAGTTGCGTTTTGGGGGATCTGCGATCAAAACTCATTGGTCGCGGTTTCTTATATATATATATATATATATATATATATATATATATATATATATATATATATATATATATATATAATTATGTTCCGTTACGGGCAAAACAGAAGCGGAGAAATTCTGGTTGAAATATTGAAATATCTTTTGCAGATTGGCAAGATCGATTCTGTTCAGGTTTTAATAAATATATTTTTCACATTTTTCGTTTGCTCATTTGTAAATAACACTTGAGCGATATTTAATTAGTTACTTCGCATTGCGAACTGGTTTTATTTGTTTGTTGTTCTAAAGAAATACTAATGGATGAGCTATATTTATTCAACGTACGAACAACATCTGATGATCTGAAATTCTCGGTTAAATCGCCGAAAACTAATGGTTTTAAATTATATTGTATACATAATTGTACCAATCTTTGGAGAGGCCGTGATTACATCGGTAAACAATAAAGACAGATGAAGTGCAAAATTGTTTTAGGCAACATTAAGCCATATTAATACGGTTGTCTGCAAGACTTTCTGCAAACGTCAATCACAATTTGCTCATTATGCAGAGAGGAAGCTGTACAATATTTTCTTGGACATTAGCCATAGGCCATTTCACACCACCTAAAATATTTAAATCAGTCAGAGATGTATTGCATTGCTTCGTAATTTCAGTGTCTCATATGCCAGTAGCTATAAGCTAAAAGATAATAAGAATGCGAATTTTACCTTACAAATGTGAACCGCTCCGGTCGCCTAGTGGTTAGAGCGTCCGCCTCGGATGCAGGAGGTCGTGGGTTCGATCCTCTGCCGAATCATATCAAAGACTTACAAAAATGGTACTAACAGCTGCCTCGCTTGGCGTTCAGCATTGAGAGGTTAGTGTTAGGACTGGTCGGCCTTTTCACAGGATAATGCGACTGGGTGGGACATCATGCTACATATCTGCGGCATGACGCCCCAGTGCTAGACATCACTATAAACTGCCACACTGCAGACATCGTAGCGATATGACTGAAAAATTGTTAAACGCTACGTTAAAAATCTAAATCACACACCTTACAAATGTAGTAAGTGAATGTACGTGGCGAACAAATTATAGTGACCAAGGTTGTTTGATTGACCTTTCTTTACATAATACCGCCTCAGGAGGAGGCATCATTAGAAAAATGATTTGTCTAGTGTTACAACTGTATGGTGTAAACATAGGTAACAGAAAAGGGAGAAAACTAACAAATTTTTAAAAACTCCACAAATAATTAATTTCCCATGAAAATTAAGTGAAAACCTAAACATAACGTACAGTATTGTGAATTTAATCTCAAATAATCCGAAAAGTTCTGTTATAACTTCAAATGTATAGAGTTCTACATAACTTCCAGTGGTGTTGTGAATAAATTCCAATATTGAATTGTTGATGTGCCTAAAGTCCCTCTGTGTCAATGTATCACAATGATATACTCCAACATGTCCTTGAATAAATTCACAATAATTCCAAAATAATGATTTTAGCCCATGAAGTATTAAGAATGAGTACTCTGTAATTCTATTGAATAAGTTGCCTAAATAAATGCGCCCAAATTAAAAACTGAACACAAACATAAATATTGATTCTACCTCGGATCTTAAGGTAGGAATGAGTAATTTTGAAGTAAGCAACGTTAATTTAAAAGGTACGACAAAATAACAGAACTCAGATGGAGGTCAACATCCTTTATAAAATATTTTAAGTTGTCACAAAATCAGGAAATTCCAAGTGTAAAACAAATATATTAAATTCAGGTACAAGAAAACATGTTTACATTCATTAATAATGATCTGAATATTTAATCTATAATAATAGAGAAATGTTAGCTATGTATAATATTGTTTGCAAAGTAATTGTCACTAGTCAGGTAGACCCTTAACTCGATTTTGGACAAAGGTATATTACAAAATACGGACACAAATAACATATAGTTATAGAGAAACGCCAAGAAACAACACAAACTATATATGTCGATATATGGGTCACAGTTATCCAGACCGGACTTAATCATGTTCATTATACGCTGAAAAGTTGAAGGCAAACCTTTCATAGTAAATGACATCAATTTTGCTCCTTAGATCAATTGAATTTGCCAGAATCGTTTCAAAAGTTTCAAAACTCGGTGGCATATTTTGCATTTCTAATTTTGTCAATGCAGTAATCGACTCTTTGCATTGGAAATAAATCACTGTTGCCTTATCTATATTCAGTGCATATGCGAAAGTATTTTCTGGTTTCGGCACTAGAACTCTTGGTGAACAATAAAATCATTCTCCGGCAAATATTGAATTTCTTTTTTTAAAATATTCCTCTTTGAGACGATTCGTCCCGTACAGATGCTGTTTCACAGGTGAATAATCTGATGGTAGATTTTATTTGTTTGTTTTCGAACATCTGGAAACAAGTGCTTATATTCAAATAATGGATCTTTGAGTTCACTCCTTTATTGTGGCAATAGATGTGAAAATGTCTGGTCCAGATTATTCAGTAGTTCTGAATTCCAAAGATTGGTTGCACCAAAAGTCACTACAGTCCAACTGCATGCCATCGTTTAAATCGTCATTTTGTGGGACAAGCACAACAAAATTGTTTCCATGATTAACAAGGTTATCTATCAATATACTCCTTTAACATATTTAGTTGAAAAAGTTGTTTCTGTTTCCGTCTCCCAGGAGTATTAATGATATAATGTAATTAACTTACTTTCGTTTTAACTGTATATTATTAATTCTTAGCCAGAAGATGATTCTAAGGTATGGGCAAGAGAGCCAGAACTTTATCACGAGGCTGAACACGCATTTCCTTAGCATTTCTGCCATATCATCTTAATTTCATTTGCGACTGAATAGAGTGGAGATTAGTTCATACTACCCCAGAAGCTTATATTTGAAATCAGCTACATATTAAAAATATTACTTTCTGAATATGCCGTAAAAAAAAAAAAAAAAACGTTTCTCCTCTAATAACTTCAAAGGTTCGTGGACAGTGTGTCCGAAATGTAGTTCAAAAGGACTAAAACCTAATGATTCTTGAACTGATTCCCTAACAAAAAATAACAGTAAATTAACACCCTCGTTACAAATGTTTACTGTATCAAAAGAAAATATGACCGAATCATATTTTACAACGTTTGATGAAATTTTTCTAAAGCGCCTTGATTATCAGGGTGATAGGCAGAAGATTCAATTCTGGTATAAATTGCTGGAAAATTCCAGACGTAAAATGTGACCCTTGATCAGACTGGACAGATTTGTGAAAGCCAAATTGTGTACAATTTTATCAAAGCTTTTACTAAGGTTTTAGTCTTAATTTTCCTCGAAGGAATGACCTTTGGAAATCTTCTGGACGCATGCATTACAGTCAACAAGTATTCTTTGCCTGACTTGGTATAGGGTAAGGACTGACACAGTATATCATTATTCTACTAAATGTTTCCTCCAATGCAGGAATAGGTTGCAGATGAGCCTTTTCAATTTGATTTTAAAATCGATATGCCATTCTGCAATAAGTGAGACAAAGACGTGCACTGGTGGAGAAAATCTGTATGATGAACAAATACGAAGAGGCAGATGTGCGTAAATAACGTCTTGATGTGACTGAGACTATGTTCAACCTAGAATGCAGGCTGGAAAAAGCTGAAGAACATCCACTGACTTTAGCAATCATGTTGGAATGAAAATTGTGTTTAACAAGATGATTTACTGACATATTGTCATAATATCTAATTGCATTTAAATACGAAACCATGCAACTGTTAGGCCTTCTTGAGGCTCATTCTGAAACCGACACGATGCCTCATAGTTTAGTTTCGTCAGGCTGACATGTATGACAAAATCTAGAAGCACTTATCATTCAAGGTAAACTTTATAAATGCCAAAGGTAGTTATAATATGTAAACAATTTTAAGGATGACAATAAAAGAAATAGAAAAATATGGGGACTACATTTTCATACATTTTCGAGGCATAACTCAGTTTTGTTTTTAAAAAATTGTTTCGCATATTGTGAATGACAGTTATTTCAGTTACACCTGACAATGAGTGAAACCCGGGAACTTACTATGTCTCACGTTTTCTGCCTGGATAAGTTACCATAATCAAGAGACATGCGGTTCTTCACACACCATCTTGCAAACTAACATTCTGCACACTTCACGATTTTACTATTTCAAAATGCAGTTCCATAACTCTAGCCCTGATCAATATTACCGGTATCATGATCCATCAAAGTATCGTTTATCAAGCTATGTGGTCGGTTTCTGTTCATTTGACTATGTCGGCCATACTACCCTTATTTGACTGCCATCTTCCCTCCTATTAACGTTCAAGGGGATAGAAAATGTTGCGCTCTGTGCATAGCATTTGTGATTCAAGGTGGTAACAAATACCCTTTTACTACTACTTTCATTATTATTTCTTTTTCTACTTTTTCTACTTTTATTATTATTATTATTATTATTATTATTATTATTATTATGTTCCCTATTTTGATAGAAGAAAGTTCCAAATATAATTTTGCAGCTATTGCTTTCCTTGCACCCCATCAATATTGCTGATGTCATCACTATAACTATATAATCTTCAACGTGCTGATAATCGTCATTAACATGTGTATCTTAATAATCACATAACTACTGACGTCTGTCTAAGACCTCAACCACCACATTAACTGTCTTAAAATTAGATGCGCATGTGAGTTTCAATTTCGCAAATGTATAACTGAAAAGAAGTGTATATCTGAACAGAATAACTGTATTGACATAACTGTTGCATGTATTAGGGGACGAGAGAATGTCACTTTAAGTTCTTTAAGATTCTCGTCAGATACATGTTCACGTATGAACCTGATTAATACGATAGTCTTATACAGTAGTCCCGATCAAATGATTTTCGATGATATAATTAACTCCAGGTACGTTCATGCGTCACGTACGTCACTGCATATTATACATGACCGTGTCACATATATTACACGGATTTAGATATATTTTCAGCTGTTACCAATTATAAACTTCAGTAAATGGATTATACTATGGTGTTTAGTACTGTTTTGATACGCGATTGTCGAATGTGATCTTGTTTCAAACGAACCTTTTGGCTATATTATCTACTTTCAAAACAAACGAATAACTGATTTTCTTTATTATTGTATTGACAAAATCATGGATTGGAACTTTTAGATATTTTGCATATAACGCAAGATTTCTTAACTAACGTCGCTGTCATAGCATTGTCTACTGCTAGTGCTCGCATTCCATCACTTGGGGGCGCTGCTATTTTAACCCTGAAATCTCGAGGATAAAGTACTTGTAGAAACAGAGCGTAAAATTCTTGCTCTTTCTGTGGTAGAAAATTGATAAGTATATAACAAATGTAATTATGTTCCATAACGGGCAAACTGAAACGGGGGATCCTGATTAATCTTCTGCAGATTGGCATGATATATCCAGTGTACATTTCAAAACATAAACAAACTTTGTGTATATCGTCCTTATTGAATAAGACTTGAACCATGTTTTGTTAGTGAAAGCGCCATGAGAACTGGTTCGATTTACATGTTTTCTATACAGACTGGGCAAAGTACAAGCGATATTTAATCATCGTAGGAACCACACCAAACAGTCACGGCACTTTATACAGATATCTGGTACATTATCTGCCTTTAAATTCAAACGTTATTCATTTATATAATACAAAACTGGTTTAAATGCTAAATAATTGCACTTGCATCCGTTGATAAATGAAGGAAAGATTTACATTGGTCAGAACATAATCATGTGATCAGACGCAATCGCGTTTATTTCTGTAGAAACTGTACGGAGAACTACTTTATACTGATCGATATAAATAGAGTCACGTGCAAAGTAACTAACGTAAACACTGAACTGGAAGGCATGCACACTGTACGCCTTTAAAACGAAATTTTTTATTTAGAAAACTGAATGAATTGATTTGACAGAATCAAAAAATACATCTTTGCTCTTTTTCTGGATATTAGTGATACTTTATTTGTCTAGATTTGTTAAAGAAAAGCGGGGAAACTCAAATCTGCCAAGAACATTGGGGCTACGGCATTTTCACTGCAGCTCGTTACAAATAAATTTAAAACTACAGGTAAATGGAGATATGGACTGGGACGAGGGGGTTCAAAGAGTAATGTTATAACAATTGGATTCACAGTCCTACAATGTAAGACCTTGATAATTACGATGTGGGTGGGTTGGAGATCAGCTACACCCCCATCGTAACTGTTAGCGTCGATGTCTTGCACTGTTTGACTATTGGACCCCCATCACTACAACCACTTACCGATAGTCTTAATTTCATTTGTAAATAGCCCTTGTAGGTAACCTAACCTGTTGATCAACACGAAAATAGATTTAAAGACGCGAAAATTGGTGACTCACGTATCTGGAAAACGATTCACAAGTCAGAATGAACTCATAATATCATCAAAACCAAGAGTCATTCGTATGTCAAACAAAACAACACATCCTTTGTTTTGAATATTGAACTTCTACTCAGAACACATATGCCAGTTAGATAAAAGATTAAGACCATGCCGTGAACTGTTCAAACCCTTAGATCGCCTGCCATTGGTAGAAATATTTGTTTGATATTGACGTAGCTATTACGTTGCAGATGGAGAATTCCATGTTCTATAAATAGCTACGTATCAGCCGTCTCAACAAGAATTTATAGGCTTAAACTAGCTCTAAATCTGATTTTAAAAAATTTATTTTAAAAACAAAATGACAATAAATAATAAATAAAATTATAAATAATCGTAATTCTAAGAGTTTAACGTTGTTTTGTCTGAGTTTATCGAGGTATAAACTGTTAATTGCCGACTCACACATCTTACATAATGCCCTTCGGACGTTATTTGCTGTGTGATTCGGCAACTGACAGTTTATAGAACGATAAACTCAGAAAAAATAACATTAAACTTTTTAAAGACCGTTCTTTTAGAGCTAACGATATTAAAATATGTTCTCACGAAAACATTCCAGTTCCGTTTTGCTTTGGAAGACAGTCGGTAAGGAACAGATTAATCAGCCAAAATAAAAGCTCGTCGTCAAACATGGTAATGCTGACAATTGAACTTCAAAATAATCAACATTCCTCAATAAACAGTTTGTGAATTTTGCATATACCATTAAAGTGGAAGTTTCTTTTCAAAACCGTTGCCATTCCCGAAATCCCCAATCGAATTTCCTCAGTATAATGTATTTTACTTTTTCGAGGCGCTGGTATTTAATTTGTGATATAATAATTATTTTGCTCACTTGCCAGTTGCGTGGAAATAACGTATCTATTCCAGCCAAGTTAAAAAGTAGAAGCTGAAACTGTTATGTATATTTCATTTAATTGTTTGTCTGTTAGCATTATTTTTTTTTTATTCATTACATATTATTGTAATGTAACATTGTTTGCTGGACTTGACTTTGTCCGAAATTGAGTTCATTTCTGCTTGACAAAATTCTTGGATAAAGACATTCACTGGAATTTATACCGAATTCAAACCTGGAATAATATTTCTGTGAGTCAACAAGAGACTGTTGACACATCAGCACCTCGTAGGCCTTCAATTTTAGGTCTCTTAGGGACTTGAACTGAGTTTTATTCAGGACGTTTTATTACTAGGACTTGTGTATTTAATTCTTGGATTATTTTTGGATTTAATTCGCAATAACGTTAGTTCTTTTTTCTCATTTTTCACTTTGCATTCGGGGGAAATAAATTGGTTAAATTTTACAAAGCTTGTTGTCTTCACTCTTTTTTATTACTATTTTAAGAGCATAGACTCGTAACATAACTAAGAGATATCACTAATTGCCAGTGTGAGCACTCATTAATGTAAAATAATAAAAAGGTCACGGGACTGAATCATGTATGCTTCCACAACATTGATGCGTCCCATCAGTATTTTGTTTCATACAAACTCCTCCTTACCTAGCCTGAAGTCTTTCTTTCTCCTCTCTCCTTCTAAACGTCTGTTCTCTAACTTTTTGTGTTTCTCTACATGCAAGAAACCATCTTTGTCCGTATGTATCTATGTATTGTACGTATGTATGTATGTATGTATGTATGTATGTATGTATCCATGGATGGAAGAATCGATGGACGGATGGATGGATGGATGTTATTTCTTCATAAAGTCACAAGCCAATGGTCCGTGGCGCTGCTAATTTAACTCATTCGGCCCCAATGCCGCATTTAGGCGTGATGAGGTAGTACCCTACTTCAGAGCTCTGTAACGTCAAGGTCATTTAAAATAGACTAAAGTGTGTGGTATTACAGGCAAGTAGACTGTTATAGCTCTACAATGGTACCAAATAATCTCGACATTCTACTCGCATTATAAAATACAGAGGGGAACACGTAGTTTTTCAAACCCGATTGTTTTTTCACCAAATATTCACCGGTGGTTGGAACCGGATTTTGTGCCCGGATTTTAGACCTCTTGGCCTGCGATCTAAGGCAGATCGGTCTTAACTGCACACAGAGAGGCGAACCGTTTCAAAAAGTGGAATAACTTTTAGGTGTGGGTAAAAAGAGGCCAGGACACAAAAATGATGGGTCCAATAAGCAGAAAACAAACTTAAAATAAAAAAAGCACCAACTTTTACCATTCTGCAAATGGGCAAGAAAATATGCAATAAAAAAACCGAGGTTTCCAACACAACTAGGTATCCGGCTAAACGAAAATCTCTTGAAAGCATGTGTGTTTGGATGCATTTAGAATTAACCTCCAAACTGCGTTTCCTACACCCTTTTCAGGTCTGAATAAGTTAAATGTATAGAACATTGGTAAAGTAATATAATCCCATGTCATACTCAGCTGGGTGATGCATGGATATTGATACGTATTTTTACTCCATGAAATATTTATGTAAATCTTATTATTAGACATTAGAAATTTCCTGTGTGTAGATTGGTTTGTTTTCCATGTTTATGACTTGTCATTAATGCATTTGTAATATGGACAGTATCAAGCTAATTTAATTTTGAATCTAAAGTAAGGTGACCATGGATGTACATGTCGTCTTATCACACAAATACTAACCAAGATAAAGGAAACGTGTCAGACATATATGCACTGCAAGGGAGGTGAATACAACAGCAGGTGGTTGCCACAATTGGGGACAGGATGCACAGTTTTATCCTATTTTGTACTCTCTTTCAAGCAATATATATTAGCGCGGCGAAGGTCAAACTCATCTATGGCCAGGATGATGGAATTATTTCTGTACTTCTGAAGAAAATCTGGGATTTGGAAGAACGCGATCGTGAGTTCGATAAAAAAGTTCAAAGAGACTGATGTGCTTAAAAAGAGTCTTGACGAGGCTCGAAGTCGATTGGTGTGCTTAAAGAGCGTCTTGACGAGGCTCAAAGTCGATTGGTGTGCTTAAAGAGCGTCTTGACGAGGCTCAAAGTCGATTGGTGAATATGCAGGAACTAGAGTACAGGTTGTAAAAGGCTGAGGAACAAATACGGATGTTAGTAAATTGTGCGGATAACAATAATGATAATTGTAAGGTGAGCAGATCAGCTAGCATGAAGATTATTGAGACAAACGGGGCACATAACAAGATGGATATTAGCTTCGCTGGTTCAGTCTGGATACGGCGTGATGTGTCCAACATAGAGTCACGTCAGGCTGAGATGGGTAAAAAACCTGCGGAACTTGTGTCTTTCAGGAATCGCATTCAGACAGGTAATATTTCATAACTTTAATGTGAAACTTTTAATTACTATAAATATAAAAGCAACTGTTCTTCCATGTCAAATATCCTCCCATACACTTGTTCTGTGTATTGACATTTCTTACTGAAAGTCCAAACCAATTACAATTACATATTTGATGAGAGTTCTGAAACAATTTAAAATGACCTATTAATAAATTCAAAACCCAAATGTCCCATTTACTATCTACTCTACTTCCCCACCTGATGGGAGCTCTGATAGAAAATTATTATAAATACCATGCCGATGTCAACCAGCTGAAACATGGAAGCCAAATACAGAGACCATATTTGCTTTAGTGCATAATCTGACTGATATAAATAAATCACACCACAGTCCATGGAGAAAGCAAAAATGTGGATTATATATTGAGATATTTATTGTTTAGTCATTGATCAAGGCTTCAATCCTTGATTTGCCCATTTCAAAGCAAGTGAGGAATAAATTTAAGCTCCTTGAGCCAGAAAATAAGTAAAACGTTCGAATAAGCAATTGCTAAGCAAAATTATCACGAAGGAAAGATTCATTCTAAACAAACATGAGAGTACACATTCTAAAGTGGCAACAATCAATGTTTGTGTGAACTTTTATTTGTATTTTACCTTACTTGAAAAGTCAGAATTCGAAAACAACAACAACAACAATAATAATAATAATAATAATAATAATAATAATAATAATAATAATAATTTCACGAAATCAGTCCGTGAAACTGAAACTCAGATTCACTGTAGCAGTTTCTTTAGGGCGGGTCTGGAATTTTAAGTTCACGGCCTCTATCTCCTATGACTTTTGTCCACTTTACCAAGAAAGCCACACACGTTATGCAACCCCTGGATTATTAATGTTAATAATCAATGAAGGTGAAGTGGCACAAGCAAGAGTCGTACAGTTAAGCAGTGCAGTGACATGCAAAAATGCCTAAGACAAATTGTTTTTACTCGACTGTCTGTCAATCCGCTACGCGGTTCCTTATTTGTGCTCGGAATGGTATGCGATTTTCTATTTCCGCCTTGACTGCGACCTAATACAGTTTTCTAATCGTGTGGAGACTATTTTCTGTAGCTGCAAGCAGTTCTTGATAGACTCATTCGTGGATAAAATCATATCGAAATTAATTTGCTAGCACCACCAGAGGCAACGGTTACTACTGATATTACCCGAACAATAATTCCAGTTGATGCATCCACGATAGTTCATGTTGCAGTGAGTCGTTCCACACCAAGACCAACAATTGTTGCTGCAGCAAGCCCACAAATAACATCTAAAACCAAACATGCATGCTTGTACTTCACGATCAATGCGGGTCTCTTGGTGATTTCATCTCGCGGCTGTTGCTCCTCTTCGATATTTTTTCATGTTGGTAACATTGAGGGTCTTCATAGTTTTTCTATTAATAGTACAATTGCACGACTGACCGACCCTTTCCGGGCTCATCATGCGCAGGCGCAAGACGCACACGCAATTCTAGCCAGTTATCCTTTTCCACTCTCACAGCTGTCACACAATTATAGAAAATATCTTCCAAGGGAATGTATATATTTGTGGTAACTGTGCGTTCTGGTAGTAGAACACTTTTGATCTAAAAACACCAATTACGCTCGAACCTTTTGCATACAGTGAATACCACTTCGCCGTTATAGAACCAACCTCTGTTTTGTAGACAGTTTTGGGACGTTTGACTGTGCTATGATTTCAAGCTGACCTCCAGTTGTCATTGGTACATCCGGGTGATTCCAATAGTCGATTATATTTGGTGCTTAACAAAGTTAGATTTCATTGTATGCAAGGGTCTGATAACATCAATTTGACGCAGATATAAATTCGCCAAGAAGTGGGACAAAATCTTCATCAATTGTAGCATCCTCTGTCAGTTGGTCTAATGCCTCGTCGGTAAGTTCCGCAACCTCATCAACGCGGTCAGAATCCATCAAGTATATATAATGAAAAAAATATAATCTTAAACAAAAACGCCAAAGACGGTTACGTAACCGTATATATATATATATATATATATATATATATATATATATATATATATATATATATATATATATATATATGTGTGTGTGTGTGTGTGTGTGTGTGTGTAATGCTTCAAAAAAGGAATTTCTTAAATTAGTTGTTAAAGATCTTGTTTTCATATATTTCATATATGCATGAAAGATTTTGGAACACCGGTGTCAGGTTCATTACGTATCTTTGCTTGTAGTCCAGGCTTTTTATTTATCAATAGTGTTAAATAACCAGATATAATAAATAAGACTCGCACGCTGTTAATGTTAGCTTTAGGTTATCCAAACGTGGTGGTTGTGGCACGTTAGTGATGTGTTCGTCGACGTGTTATTTTTGTTGTTGTTGTAGCAATAGTATCATGAACATACTCGTTGATAAGGTCAACCGACACGCCGCTGCCCTTGATTCACCCGTTTTCATTGACTTCAGCCAAGCTCTTTTGCTACAGCGCCTTTCAACTTGGCAATAATATCTTGAATGTCAACATTAGACATTTGTGGTTTAACAGTTTGATCTTGGGAAATAGCAAGCTTACCTGGGTCGACTTCAACAGAAACACGACTACTCAACTCAGTCAAATCCGCTTTGGTTTTGAACCTGCTCAATCCACACGTATACAACGTCAGGCTAAGTAACGTCCGTAAATTGTTGTAGACATTTGTATATAGTATCAAACGTACTTTAATATGGAAACAATACGTGCTTGCGGGGTTGATGGTGAAGTATCTTTGCATGCAAACCCCCAACATTAAAATGACTGCAGTGGGGCCATACAACCGAGCTTGCAACTGTATAGTCGAATACAACAGTGGTTGTCGTCCAGGTCTACCATGGGCGCTAGTGCCATTCGTTAAATAATTAACAACAACAAATGGTGGTGCAAATCCATAGGAAAGTACAAAATATGTTGAGGTGTCACCAGGTTTGAGACCGGATGAGTGCCAGGTTGACAATATCAGTTTCATGTGTGTGTGGCACCATGGATGTAAGTTCATTTCGTACAAAGACACCACAAAATGTTTGAATTATTTTAAAATTGTGAGTAAATCAAGATTGGTCAAAGAACTGGTCAACAGCGCGATCTTCTGTGTGTTGTACCGAGTAATCGAAGACCGCAGCGGACGATATTCAACGGCTTGTTCATGGTAATCGAAGGCCTTTTCCTTTTCTACAGGCCTACCAAATCCGTGATGCGCTATGCTACCTCCAATTGCCTTTTTCAGCACCATTCCTGATGCAGTTCCGACAGTTCCTAACGCTTCGGCTGGCTCTGCTGCCAACAACGCGGGAATCGCTGCCAGGAACTGATATATTCCATCGAGCTTATGCATTTGTGTCACCTCTGATTTGGATTCTTTAAGCACCACCGATGTGTTATTATATTTGGATGCATTATGTTGTTGGATTTGTGTTTGGGTCAACCACACTTGGACATTTCCAGTTAATTTTGCTGCATAAAGTTTCCATATGACCCCACAATTGTATATATTGAGTTGTTTTATTTTTCCTTGTTGATTTTCGTTAAGGCCTACCTTCATTTCTTGATAGGACATTATTATTTTACAATGTAACAGGGTCAGTTAAGTATTTTCCACATGTGCCTGGAGGAACCACATTCGACCGCCTGCACCCTCCAACAACAGAATCATGTCAGATAGTATCACATCCTAACATCGATAACCACCAGCTGGAACTGCACCTACCAGTGCATAAAAATACACACCACGAACAGATTTCTTGTACAGCTCCAAGTGTTCCAGTAAAAAGCAATAAATCGGGTATAATGTCATGAAGTCGTGTTGTGAAATCTGCAGATCCTTGTCGATGTTTTTATATCAATCCATATACGACCACAGATTGTGATATGCGCGTGCGGTTGGAGTGGTAACAATGTCTAGCTGAATTTCTTCAGAGGGTTTATTATGACCGTTTATCCGCAAAGAAACTACAGTCACTTCTAAGTTGTCAAATATAATCTTACTCTGTATTTCGTCATTATACGATTTACATTTTGAAATGCCAGAAACTCATTTTTTAGCAGCAAGACCATGTTAGGTACTCTTTTATCACCTAAACTGTCCCAAAATATCACTTGGTCGTGTAGCGTCTGTGGTATGTGAAAACAAAATGACAGCGTAAATGTTGTTCCCGTCTGCATAAACGATAACAAACGTGAGTGAAGGGCTAGAACCGGAAAGTATGTGAATCCATACGTACTAGCCATTGGTTAATACAGCAAAGGTACAACAACTGAAACAATCTGAACGTGAGAGTAATATACAAATGCCACGTGGTGCAAGCAATGCTGGCATACTTGCAATGTTAAGTGCGTTTGAGGATGAATAAAACCGTCATCGGGATGAACGCGAAACCGTCAGGTTGAACAAAAGCTCATTGCATCTGGCATTACTACCGAGGCTGCTGAGTATGTTCGTGAACAAGCACTTCGATCACAAGTATTTTAATTTAAATTTCATTCGCGTAGTGGTGAATTAGTAAATCACGTGGCAATTATCCCACATATAAACAAGCGAGGCAAAAATGCTCGACAACGGGTAACAAATATAATTCCTGGAATCACGTCGGTGCTACAGGTCTGGCAGATATTGTCTTTAATGTGCATTTGGTTATGTCACTAAGTTGTGCCAAGGATGAATTTAAAACTACCACACCGTGGACTCAGCGGTGGTCGTACAGTCCTAAACCGTGAGTGTATTTCCGCCTAAGTTTGGTACGCTTTCGATTGCAAAATGGCTAACACGATTTGTATCTACGTACTGATGTGTTGCTGCTCGCTGATGTGTTTAAAACATTTCATGACACTGCCATGCACGTGTTCAAGCTTGGTCCCGCACATTGTTTCTCATTACCAAGAATGGCCTGGGATGCGTTGCTCTCAAAAACTGAAATCAAGTTGGAATTGGTCACCGATATTGACCAGCATCAGTTTATTTTGAGATCACGTTGTGGCGGGTTTTCTATGTCGAGCCACAAATACGCTCACGCAAACAACCCAAAAGTGGACGGGAATAACCCGTCTGCCCCCATTAGTTATATCTTGTATCGATACTGCAATAACCTTTGAGGTTCGGCAATGATGCAACCGTTACTGGTCGGTGGGTTTAACTGGATTGATCCCACGCACGTGGACCTACAAAAACATGCACGCGACTACAACAGAATAAGCGATGACGGATATTTCTTTGCAGATGATCTAGAATATCCGGAACAAATTTCATAACATACACTACGACCACGAACCAACAATGAGTTTGAGAAAGATTTCTTTAAACTAATAAAAAATGTCGTATACTGCAAGACGATAGAGAATTTATGTAAGCGGATTCCAGTCGATCTTGTCCGAGATAAGGAACAAGAAAAAACTTCGAAAGTTCATCACTGACCTGGCATCCGAATTTTGGAAGATCTTTGATGGTGGACTAAAGCACACAAACCAATCTGGGCCAGTTATTTAGTACTTGATTTGTACAAACTCTTAATGGATGTGCTTTACTACGACAAAATTAAGCCACGGTACAGTGACAACAATATGATACTGTACACGGATACAGAATCTCTAGTAATGCAACTCGCGACCGAACCATGCTTGAATTTGAATACAGCGAATATCCGACGGACCATCCGTTGTTTAGTAACGCCAACAAAAATGTTCTTGGCAAGTTCAAAGATGAGTGGTCAGGTAAACCAATCAAACTGTATTCAATCGTTGTTGGATCCGACAAAATCATTAACATAGCCATAGGTGTTCCACGAGTTAATGTGCAGAAAGGAACTCCGGCACGACATGTACGTGGAATGTCTTCTAGACCAATGTGATTTCGCGTACACTGCAAATATGACACGGTGTCAAAAAATATTGCATAATTGAATACCGATGCACAAAGGTGAGTACCAAGCGATGGATACTCCTTTACGGAATCACTACCTACGCGTTTGGCCATAATACTATTGTGAATCAAATAATGTACGGAGCATTTTAACGTAGTTGATACCCAATAAAATCCACTAGTGTATCAAAACAGATCTTGGTGGTACTTTCGTATTTGCTGGAACTAAATGCAATTCCTCATCCACAATAGCTGGATGAGAGGCTTTGGTAATGACTTCAAAAGGTAACATGTTGGATGTCTTGGAGTATCAATCCTTTCCGAGACATAAATTCATCGACGAACCTTACCCGGTCAGTATCATTACGTTGCCCACCTTCTAACTCTCCAGGTGCAAACAGATACCTGATAGAATTTGCAACTGTGCCGGCTGTGGCATCATTTTCTCAGTAACCTAGATTGATTTTTGTCAATCGCATTGGATGGTTATAATCCAATCTTGCGTTTAATTTCATTGCTCAATGATACTATGACTAATGGAAGTCGTGCTACCCATTCGTAAAACCTCTCGAAAGTGCTTGCACTTTGTGTCTGAGATTGCTCTGCAGTCCGAGACCTCATTAACAATTGATGCGCGTACTGATTTTCGAATAAAGAGAGCATTCGATTAAATAATTCCACAATAGCTTGGTCACAATGTATATTAACATGTCCGACACAAATTCGCACAACGGTGTTTCATCAACTACGCAGCAACCGAGCCAAGAAATTCTTTACCAGGATCCACATGTAATAATAATGGCAGTGTTAGTGGGTAACGTACATAAATGGGTTCGAGTGTAGATGCAAGACTTGCAGAATCTTTTGGTGTTATTGGCTCCGCTTCCTTGTACCTGCTGTTGATATCAACAATGGTTAACGCATATTTGTAGGTGCAACTCTTGACACGATTATGTGGAAGCAATAAGAGAATATCCTGATGAACCTCATTAGGTGTTTGGAAATCAAACCAACCACGTGAACGTTTCTTTTCACTGGTAGGTAAATTTGCCATAGCGTTTGTTTGGCCAACCAGGATCGAGCAACTCCATGAGTGTCCTTTGCCGCGCTTGCTAACTTTCACCTTGTCAATATCCACGCGGACAGTAGAATATTTTTGATAATGTCCGACTTTTATATCCATCTTTGTTTGTATTAATATATTATGCCTTAAATGGCTGGACTTTTGTCCATGAGAGGTTTTGTTGAGAGGAATTAGTCCACCATCCAAAACAATCTTGGCTTTCGTTCCGCTTTTGATAATCCATCTTACGATCTGTTCTCTGCTTGTAGAAGTAATCGTATTCGGGTCATGGATGAAATCCACGTTTGCATGTTGACCCGCTTTTGATGCTTGGTAAGCAAGGTCATGTAGGTAACACGCAACATCAACGTTAATTACAGGTGCTTCACCGGGCTTTGGTTCGCTGTTACAATCAAGTCGTATATTAAGCCGTTTACCAGGCCCACATTAATTGTTTCCATATATACATTTCATCAGGGCATTTATTCCATGGTATCCCCAGTAACCTGGCTGATGAGACCGGAGCTTTTACTTTCACCAGTAAATGTGAAACTCTTAGCTGCACATCGAACACAGGTTCCCTTAATTAATTACATCTCGTCCATTACGTGTTTGAACTCGAGTTGGATTTGCTGAACTTGTTTTTGCACGATATCGCATACAATATGAAGAAACGATTGATTTATATACTGTATTATTCAATGGCATTATTAGAAAATAAATGAACAGATACTCTCAGAAAAATCAAAGTTTTTACCGTCATTGACGTTTCCTCGCAAGCAATACCTAAACCATCCATGCAGGTGATATATTTCCAAACTCAGTTCGTGCACGAATCATTGGTCCTGCTTCATCAGTAAAAACGCAGCTGTTGTTGCATATGATTACAAGATGGTTGAAGTGAGATCGGTTGTAACTGATTGAGCCACCGGATGATGATCATCTGTGTTATGATGTTTTCAAAGATTTTAAGAAAGCGCTGCGTGGCAAGGGGTCGTTCACCTTCGATTTCTTTCCCACTATCGATGAAGCGCATACCATTGACGATTTGGATGCAAACTAAAACCGTCTTCTTGTGCATGACGATGTGATGGACGTGATTATTTGATACGCACATGTGTCTAAAGTAATCTGTGACAACTCTAACATGTTGCTGATATTTCGTGATATTGATGTCCAGGGCTATGTAAATATCCATTGAATTTGTTGTGCCGCTGTCCACTCGTGAAATGAGATTCATGACAATTTTTGCGCGGATCACTAAGGATTATTATAGTTTTCTCGCCATTGATTTGACTGGTACTTGCAGTCGCAGAGCTAAATATTGTGCGTGTTTGGATGCGTCAATTTAACGATAACATCAGTTATATAAAATGTCTGACAGTCATGTCGTAGAAGAGTATGAATAGATACGCAAACATGTACAGTCAGGAGAAGACCTCAAGGTGAGCTTTGAACAAACATGCACAACTGATTAGACCAACAAAAGAACTTGTGAAAAATTCCGAGGATATTAAAAGGGTAGCAATCACAACCGTGCAACAAGTGGCAGCACTTGCAGGAACAGATGCACCCTGTCATTTCGTTATATAGCCAAACGGACCAAAGATATTAAAGCAAAATGAGCAACTACAGAGACTATTGGATATTAGCCATCGGCGCTGGCTGAAGTCAAAGAACACGTCGGTGAAATTGGAGAAGCCGTTGATGTGCTGGCAAAAGGGACCTGTGTACTTTACGAAGACTTTAGAGAGGCAGTTGACAAAATACCAGACATACCAACTGATTACAGGTCGCAGATGCAAACGCAGGTTCAAGTCTTTAACGAAACAGCGTGCGAGGCGATTTTCGAATATTCTATAGGTGTCACTCTTAAAAGACCGACCAACTGGAAAGAGTATAAGATACAAATGCCATCAAAGACACATGATAAAGACATGGATAAGGAATGGCCTAAACTGGTGTTTAGGAAGTTTACTGGAAGGAAACAAACTACCGGTGAACAGTGGGATTATTCTGTAAAAACGCTTAATGGATCTTCGCGATGAAACATTGACGATACAACTGTGCATTTAAGATCGGCCTCATATTTAATATAATGACAGTCGTACGTGAATTGCAAATCTAACAATGATGTTTGGATTAGGGTTGAGGACGTGATTGGAGTGACTGCTCTGGATCACTGTATGACTCATGCATGGGACACTTCATTTTTGTGGATCATTAATGCAGATAATCCACGAGCTGCACAACGTGTGCGGCTTGCTTGCTAAAATGGGCAAAATTCATGGGGAATAAAGGTAGTGGCGTATATGGAGCTAAACTGCCAAAATTACGATAATGACATTGCTAAGTTGAATTATTTCTGAACTCACCTGTAACAGTTTAGAAATATCTTACTTCTAGTTTATGATCAATTTATTCACAGTCTGAAATGGAAACGCAAGTAGCTGTTACCATCGTGAATACAAAAGGATGATGTCATGCGACGAAACTTCGAAACCGTCATTCAATCATTATTATTATACTAATTTTTATTTCAGCGTCATTAGTGTTCCTTACACGATTAGTAATTGTCATCGTGTGTCTGTGCCTTCACTACGCTACATTGTTCTTATAACAGATTCAATTACTTTTTCACCTCTTTCACTATCAGCAAGGGACAAGCATATTTTATGAAATCTACTGTCACTGGTCCGTCTGGGAAACATCTCACGTAAACAAAAACAATTGTATCCATGCCCTTTTTCATTCAGAAATTTGCACAAAATTACACGATCATCATTGCACCGTTTCCTTCTGACGTCATGCTTTTGCTGGGATCTGACCTCGTATGTAGTAAAATATTCTTAGAACGACATCCATCTTGTCAATTGTTATCATTTTCTAGAAGCATGACGTTCCAATTCCAGCACATCATAAAATAATGCAACACAACGATTTAGCAGGCTTTTCACTATTTTATATTATTAAGAAAATAAATAGATTTAAAATGTAACTGTCGATTTTCAGCTGCGAATGTAATATTTAGAGAACTAGCAGAATCGTTTAGCAAATTGTCGCGTAATTGTTCGGAAATGGTTGTACAAATAGCCAAATAGTTTACAGATTGAGAGAAGTTTTGTCACATCTTGTCGTTTCTCTTTTTCTTGTTCTTCTAGTGAAACATGTGGCTGTCATAACAGATATAAAAAGGACGGTCACAAGAAATGCTGCCTTTACAGCTGTGTTCTCCCTTATTCCAGTCACAAGTACACCAGGATAATTAGCTTCTATTTGACAGGGCTGATTACAATGAAGGTAACGCATAAGACGCAAAGATCGGAATCTTTACTTGTCCAGTATCGAGCACATACTTTCGCATCACCAACGTCTTATCTCAATATAATTCAGCATGAGTACAAACTGAAATTGTCGTTGATATCCTAGGGAAAGGGATAACACATGCATCCAAACAGGAGGATTATAGTCAAAGATGCACTCCTGCAGAACTACATTGTAATACCTGTCAGCGGGTATGGGTACAGGGTTATTATGGTTCTGAAGCCTATGGATTGGCATTTTCATCGTTTACTGGCATTCTTCTGAGGCCCAATGATGTTGCAACAAATTGTAACTGATGCTGACCTACTTTCCTCAGGATACCAGTTGTCACGCCAACATTTGTATACATGTAAAGTGGTATACATGTAAAGTGTGTGTGTGTGTGTGTGTGTGTGTGTGTGTGTGTGTGTGTGTGTGTGTGTGTGTGTGTGTGTGTGTGGAGAGAGAGAGCATTTGCAGATATAAACTAAATTGACAATTTGTTATATCTTGTTAACTGTCACAGAACCTTAATAAAAGGTTTGTGCATTTCTTAGTACCGCATTTATGAGGTTCGTTCGTCCTGAAAAACTGAAGAATATGTTTTTACTTATCTATATGCATGAAACTAAGGGTCGTGTACCATCAGGTATTGTATGTTAAACCGGAACAATGACATTGAAGATTGTAATTCATTCGGAATGCTTAATACTTTTGGACTTGTCACATAACTTTCAGGTCTATTTGTGCTTTAATTAAAAATACTGTAAATTCTTTTTACATTTTCACTTTGTATTTTACGGAAATAAAGTATTTGTCCAGTTTTTGTACCCATACCATACCATACCATACCATACCCTACCATACCATACCTGATTGAAACACCTTAATATCAGTAGACTGCTGAGTGAAAGATTTGCTTACAGCAGGAACTTTATGAGTTAAGGAATACTCATCAGCAGCAAGAGCAGCTTTTTCCAAGGTTTTGACCTCACGATCTTCAAGGTGATTTTTGACATCACTAGGAATACAGTTTTTAAACTCTTCGAGTAATATCAGTTGTTCGAGTCTTTCATAATCATGTTCAATCTTCTCAAACACCAACTCTTGAACAACTGTTCTTTTTCTCTAGCAAATTCAACATAAGTTTGATTAGAATCTTTCCTATAGTTTCTGAACTTTTGCCGAAAAGTCTCAGGGACTGATACATAACCCTTCAAAATGCATTCCTTAACCAAATCGTAATCAGTACTTTGTTGTACTGACAGAGATATATAGATATCTCTGGCCTTGCCATAAAGTACACTCTGCAATAATTGAGTCTAATACTCTCTTGGCCATTTCGAATTCTCAGCAACTTTTTCAACAAGAATAAAATATTTGTCTACTTCCTTTTCACTAAAAGGGGGAACTAACTTGATATTTCCTAAAATGTTAAAATTTGAATTTGCACGAGAAGTGGAATCGTGCCTGTCACTTGCCAGCTCAATTCTCTTTCATTCTAAGTTGAAATTCTTTATCTTTTTCCCTTTCCTGTACATGCATTTGTTCTTTTTGTAATTCCATTTGTCTTTCTTTTTCCCTTTCTTCTATTTGTATTTGTTCCTTTTGTAATTCTATTTGCCTTTCTTTTTCCCTTTCTTCTAGTTGTCTTTCTTTTTCTCTTTCTTCAGATTGTAATCTCATTCGTTCTTTTTGTAATTGTATTTGTTCTTTCTGTAATTCTATCTGTTCTTTTTCTTTTTCTCTCTGAAACTCGAGCTTCCTCAACTCTACTTCCATCTTTTTCATTTTCAGTTCCAATTTCTTAGTGTCAGAGTCTGTCATAGACTTACTGACAGATGCCAAAACACTTTGGTCAAAAATATTCTTTTCTACCAAATGTTGAACTAAAATTTTCTTGATTTCTTGTTTTGTCAAGGAAGCGTTTGCTTCAGAAAGATCGTACTTTCTGGCAAGTTCAAGCAACTCATCCTTCTTCAGACTATCCAACTGTTCTTGAGTTGGACTAGAAAGAAAACTCTCCACTTTTGACATTGTGAAAGAAAGCCTGTTGTTTTCACTAAGATTTCAAATAAAATGAACTAGGGAATTTAAATTTCAATTTTTAGCCAATTTCATATATCAGCCAATTTCATATATCCCGGACGAGCCCCCAATTTCTTTATGTTACGTATTGGCTCGTTCAAAGCAACACAAAGAAAGTGACCACAACAAGCTTTGTAAATTTTAACAAAAATAATTTATTTCCCTAGAAAACACGGTGAAAAGGTAAATATATGAAACAAGACTTACGATTTACGAAGAAGATCCAAAAATTTGTTCTAAAGTTGTGAAAACACATAAGTCCTGTGAATAAACAGTTCTAATTTGATATAGTCTGAATCTCAGTTCCGTTCCAAGATGGCGGATGATGACGTCAGACGAAGGCTAACACAAAATGTCCAGAATTTTCACTGTGAATCACAATTTGTATTGTTCTGCTCCAATTTAGAAATAATTTCAACAAATGTCTTTGTCCAAAGCCAGTAGGGTTGTTCTCCAGGGAAAATAATTATTTAGAAAGTAGATAAAGTACAGCTACCACCACTAACAATGCACACGTTGTTCTACATACGTACGAACGAACAACTCTTTCCAGCACAGGAATACCTTTTCCTTAAAGTATTAGAAACTCTACAAGATGTTATGATGTGACTCAACTATGACTGACTACGACTGAAAATTTCTTATAGGTAACTGAGCATTTAAAACAAGCTAATACGTCATTTCATGTACACATGCACGAAAGACACGTGTGATTTCGAAATCACACCTGGGCATTACAAAAGCGTAAACAAGTATAATTAGTAATGACGTAGTCACAGCCAATCATTTACACAGCTTTTCCTGACTGTTTATTTGCAACGACAAACTATCATACACAAATCGTGCTTACACGAGTCACATTTACGTTTTAAATAAATACGATGTTTCTAACAAACTATTAGACCCATGCAAACATAATCATCATAATAATAATAACTACATTTAAGGATGTAAAAATAAAATAAAAATGAAACAAAGAATTAGAAGAATTCAAATTTAACACATATGTAATTTAACTACATGGTCGTAACAACATACATACATACATACATACATACATACATACATACATACATATATATATA